>NJDC01000472.1:195240-208056 GCA_002245475.1 Calephelis virginiensis
GCATAAGAAATACATTTTTTTTCTTATTACAAAATAGTTAGAGCTAGGATATGAGTACATTGCAGAGAAATCGGAAGCAATGTAATAGATTTCGGCCACGCTTCCAAACCTTGTATGTTTGTTAATTTGAGCTTTTACCGCATATCAGAAATAGCTCTAAGCCAAATTTGATCGAGTTTTGAATACGTATCGGTATCACACAAAGTGGGAGAGCAGAGTGGGTATACCTAATTGTGACGGTATGGAGTTCTGCAGGCGAAGTTGCGGGTGATTGCTGTATATCTTCCAACTTTAATTTGTATGTCCATAAAGCGATAGCTAAATTTAAATTATTTACATTAAAACTTAGAAAACATTCCTCGTGCATGTTCATCGCAATAGAGCGAATCGGAATTCAGCTCATTAATGGATGAGTTACGTTAGACTCATTACTGTTCTTTAATACAATTTACGAGTGTTTTAAGATGACGCGTGGCTTCTTTGCGTGGATGACGTGTGTGTGTGTGTGTGTGTGTGTGTGTGTGTGTGTGTGTGTGTGTGTGTGTGTGTGTGTGCGTGCGTGCGTGCGTGTGTGTATGTGCGTGTGTCTGTGTGTGTGTGTATGTGCGTGATCTAGATTCTTACCTATATTACGTACATATAGGTTTTACGATAAAATTTTCAAGATTTTCCATAAATGCACCTGTTTTTTCGAAGTAGCGACAATCTACACTTACTCCGCATAAAAGCAAAATTTCCATGATCCAATAATGTCTATAAAATAGCCGTGTAGTACATAAGTTAGTAGCAGCATTATTAGACAATGGTGAAGTTTTTTTAAGACAGGCAGTATCTCATGATTAATCAGTAGTATTTTTAAAATAATTAGGAACATCGTTGAAATAATTAGCGTTGTCGGCAATGTTCAATTAGTCATATTCGCAAGTGGGTTGAGATTTGGTTCAATTAAACAAAAACGATTAACACGTGAACATCGAGCGTTTTGTTATTGTGATATGCAATAAAAAGTACTACTTAAGATAAGAGGTGATAAGTTTTTCATTATGATCGATTACTCGGTGACTCGGCCATGTAAAGAATAGATAAGAGTTACAAGTACTATGATTCACGATATTAGAGCGATTAACACAATTTGGTATTCTTATGATGCAGTTCTGATATAATTGTAAGGAACGATAGCATAATCCGATATTATTTCGTAGCATCAAAGCGGAAATTGATAATTTTGATATTACAACTGACAAGAATAAGTGTAGTAACGTAATATTCACTGCACTTGCTAATATTGGCACAGTTTTTTGACGTTTGCATTCTTCGGCGAATACATGAGGCAAATAAAATACATTTTGCTCATGTTGTTCTCTGGCATGGGCTTTTCTTGTCAAATGTACTGATTGTAACACTTTTTTTTGTAAATTTTGTTCAAAATATACATAGAAACAATTTTAGCTAAATACATAGTTCGAACCCGTTCGACTCTAAAATTTTGAATATACAACACAATCTAAAACATAAAAAATTTGTAAAGTGTACTAATCAATAAAGAACTTTGCTAATAGACCTACTGATTTTATAGGTATTTGGTCGTAGGTGTACTTTTTTAGAATTTCTAATGAGCCCGATTATTTGACATCGATATTGCAGCAATACACAATTAGCTATCTCAAGGCCGCCATGTTTATTTTTGTATGTTATTTCTTATATCATTAGGGCTGATATGAAGAGACGGATTTGACAATACCTAAATCCATAAGTCAAGAGGTAACTGAGGTAAAGAGGTTACTGAGGTAATAAAGAATTTGAATATATACTCGCACTCACAAAAAATGTGCACGGGACACGTAACCCTTTTAAAAGTAGATTTAAGGATAGTGTTCCAGCTCCAGCTTCCAGTTGTCGCGAAAAAGGAACATACAACCACGCACACTTTCGCACTTATAACATTAGTAGGGCCGCAGATTTAACACTTTACTTAGACCCAATTTCACAACAATAATAAAACATTTTGAAACATCAGTATCATGTAATCGTACAAAACCAAGCATATATCTTATTTCCTATATCACTGTTACAACTATTCTACAATTGTGTAACACTTTACGCCAGCGGTCGGCAACCCGCAGCCCGCGGGCCTCTTGCGGCCCGCCGACTTCTTACTTGCTGCCCGTGAATGTTTTGTAAATAAGTTATAAATATAAAAAAAATGCACGAACAGTCCGCGGTTGACCGTATGATATACGGCGTAAAGTATATATTTATTCTATTTTATTTATCTATGAGATATGACCAATTATACGTAGGTATATTATTAGCCTTTCTAAGGCTAATATCAAAAGTATGGCCCACCTTTAGTTTATTTTGCTGCCTTGTGGCCCTTGCCTGCTAAAAGGTTGCCGACCGCTGCTTTATGCAATTCTCATAAGCAAATATTGCGACTGTTTTTTTTGTACACTATGTTTAAAAAGAATAACATTTCTAATGCGAAATATTATATGTATTGTAGTTTCAGTAGTCATGTCCCGTACGTACCATGTTCAAGTAATTTAGGTCAGCGCTTCTCAAGCAGCTCATGAGATGGTATTTCCTTTATCACGAACACCGTAACCAAGTTTAGATGGTAGAGCGACGCATTCACTTATTTCTGTGAACATGGCAAGTCTTATTTCGGTCTCGCCACAAGCTGCTTCAAACATCAGTCTCAGGTTAGCAACCCATCATTACATTTAGTGTAAAAACGATGGGTATTACCTAGGTGCTATTAGAAAATGCGTCTACTTTTTCGCCTATATATATTACATTCATACATATCTTTTGGACAAGTCCCTAACGGGGTAGGCAGAAAGTATAATATAATATATAAATAATATCTATTTAACACGAGAAAGAAAAGCGAGTAGACGCAAATACATTAGCAACATACATGTTCACATGTTCTTACTTATTACCGGCCACACCATAAAAATATGTCCAGTCAAAACAATAAATATCATAATTTAAATAATAATAATAATAAAACCATTTTCTTGCATTTAAATTATGCGCGAAACGCAACCAAACCAATGGTAAAACTGCACGAAATCGATTCGTCAATTTCAATATTATGTCATTAACGATGTGTGAGATCACCTCCCTAGGTGATTTTGATATTATTATATATTTTGACATTTATATTATATTGATATTTTTTTGAATAGAGTATAATAACCCCCTGCTAAAATGCTACTCGCCTGAAACTAGGTCTTGCTAAACATAAAGATACGTCGAATTATTTTTCGTGTGTTGAAAAAATTATAATTTATTTCAGTGACAATTACCTTAAAACCAATTTTAAAAAACCTGTGCATCTCGACAAAAGTGATAACTTGAACTAATCCAGACAGACTAGCGACGTAACGCGTTACGTAAAGGAGAGGTTAACCATCCCATAAGGAGTCACTTCAAAAGTGACAATAGACACCTAACATAATATCGCTACTTTACACGCAACTATGCATACGTATACGCTTGTGTTTATATATGTTTAACGAGATTATACGAGAGCCTCAGGTTCAATTCCTGACGTAGCCCTAGCACTTTGAGTTTTTATTTGCATTTTTAGGTCTAAATCTTTATTATGGTACATACATATACATTAGTGTTATGGACTAACAAACATAACACATGCATACCTATATCTTCGACCACATTCCTAACATGGATATCCGAGAAAGAGTGGGATTGAAAGAAAGTGTTGGTGTTAAAATGAGGAAGGCCTTGCTCCGCTGGTTCGGACATGTAGAAAGAATGACAGATGAAAGATTGACAAAGCATATACTATGCGAATGTGGATGGATGTAGGTACCCGGGGAGATAGATCTAGGGTGATATTCCACGATCAAATCGCTCAGGTGTTATCCGAAAGTGGTGTCAAGAGTCTCGCGTGTTTATTATTGAATGTGGAGGAAGCCAGGCAGGTCTGCAAAGTTCGTGCGGTTTGGTACTCGATACTCTCTGCCTACATTGCGAGGGACTTGGCGTGAAGATATGTATGTATACCTATACCTAATTTGCTGTCTATTAGGTTTGAGCATTTCTTGTAATTTATCCACAAACATTAATAGAAACGGTTTTAGTTCATTGAAGACATTCCAGAAGATAGTAAAAAAAATCCACCACTTCAGGATTGTAAGAAAATGGCTGGACCAATTTGGATTGTCAAAAGTTTAACTTAGATATCGGGTATTCTAGCTATATTTATCGAAATCTGACAAGTGTTTAAGTTCAAGTTCTCTCTGTGTTGGTCCGGGCTCCTTTGCAGAATAGGCCATCTGCCTTTCATTCAGGCAGCTCGTAAAAGGCGAGCATTGGCTTTTCGTCACTAGCACCGTGACATCTGACTAGGTGATAGAGTTCCGCAGCAACTCATCCGGATTGGTGACACCGCCTAACCTATTCCTGTCGCCATAAATTCAGTGCTTGCCGTTGACGTGTCCTGGGTCGAAGGGTAAGATAGCCGGTAAACTTACCTAGCTCGTGGCCTAATATTCCGGCCGTGGGTTGGCAACGCACCATTACCACTTTTGGTGTCTCTAGGCAACATAAATTTCTTACCATCAGGAAATCCATCTGCTTCTTTGCCTTCCTATACCATAAAAATAAAAAAATAAAGTGAGAGCGGAGATATCTACTAATAAAAAATTAGCAGCGCGGGCGACGAGGGGAGGGCATAAAGTAACTACAGAGGTATAATACCTATAAGTACAAACAAGTGAAGGACAATAACTAAGCTCAAAATTATATTAATTATATCGTGTATTTAATTATGAGGATAAGTGTATCTACATGATAATTGGTTCAGAAATGACATGGCGGAAATCTCACGGAACAGACGACGGATAACGATAATAAACTTGCATCACTCTACTCGTTTAACCTAATTCAAAATAGAGGAGATTAAAATAATTCTTTATTTTGAAACGAATTTCACTACTTATTACTTACTTTTAATAGACTTATCGCCAAATCAGCGATTTCTTCCAGGTAACCTTACCTTAGATATGGAAAAACAATCAAAGAAATGTTAAGAGCCTATCAATCCGTCGGTATTTTTATAACTCTCCCAGTAACCAATGGATTTTAATGGTTATTTTTCGAAAGAGTTTAGAGGTGGTCTCGTGAAATTTGAAATTTTTTTAAATTTGAAATTTATTTATTTGCGGAATATGTGTGTTTAAATGTTGTTACAGAATACTTATTCATACCAACATATTGTACCACATTGTGGTGTGCAAATATTTAACTTAATTAAATATATTGTATTTTTTATTTTTGTTATTTATATATTTTAACATATAAATTCGTTTCAATATATTTATTACTGGGATAGCACTTATTATTTTTAAGCAAAAAATTTTAACGATCGAGTTTTACCCTATCTACCATACACTTCCACCGTTTCCAAACCTAGCCAGACAGGAGAAGAAACGGCGAAACAAACTCCTCGGCAACCAAGACATTTCATATTTATATTTGATAATATTTATATATGTATATTATCAATGAATCATTTCTGCAAGTAAGTCATTTACACTATAATACGTTTTATCTAAAAGACAGTCGAAAAGCTTTTTTTTAATTTGATTAAGATCCGTTTAGTAGTTTTTAAGTCATATTTAATAAATAATAATACATAATATTCTTCATGTAGTTTACATGGTTATAAAATTAAAGTCAGGTTTTTAAAGTTTTACTTTTGTTTTAATTAAGCGTATAGTTATATGCTTACTACAAACAACCAGCTCCTCCTGACTTCGTAACGTGTGGTATTTTTTGTTCTAGTAATAAATATATTGGTATGTCTCGTCAATGTCCAAGTTACAGGATACAATATATTAAATGAAATACTACATGGCTTTAGGGTAAGCCCGGATGCATGCCACGGTGAGATAGAATGTCCTGTTTTCAAAAAACCCAACTTCCCAAAGCTGATACGAAAAATTTATAGTTTAATTATTAGCCAGTTACCACAAACGTTTAGTGGTCTATGCTGCTTTATTTTTGAAAATGAGTAATGTGTTGCCAACCTCGCGGTTTTTACAGAGTGCTCAACCCGAGACATCTATATTTAGATGGATTGGACTGTTCCCTACAACGCTAGCAACTAGGGATGTCTCCCGGGAGACCGTACCTCGACTTGGTCCTGCATTTTGGTTATTGGGTGGTCTTCGTGGAGGAGTAGTGGCTCGTCGCTTTCAGCGTTAGGCGCCGGGCGCAAGAGTGATCTTCGTCGCAGAGACCGCCGACGACGAAGTAGTGTAGTGTCTTGAAAGATTGTATTTGGGTTGGGAGGAAAGCTTGCGTTTGCTGCAGTCTGGATCCTATAGGACGTGACGGGGCCTTCTAAATTTAGTGCTAACACCGCTAATTTGTAGAATTGTCAGTATGACCAACAGCAACTATAATGTGATGGTCCAAATATGGCCCAATGTATACTGCAGTAACTTTATTAAAAACTAGATTTTTCCAGTAGATACATCCACTTATAAAAGTTGATTAGTCTAGCAGGAACTCATCAGGTACAAAAATATATTGCCTACGTACTTCCTAGCATCCTGATTGAGCTAATGATAAAAACTCTACACGCAAAAAATATAAACTTTGCCTCTCTGCAACATTAAGGAGGGATGAACACAACTTCTCATTTATAATATAAGCAAGTTTGAATTGGGCACTATTTAGACTAAAAATAAAAATATCACTTATCAGATAATATGTAAAAGAACGTTTATATTAAAAATATTAATAATACTAGAACATGCCCTGCTGTGTTCCTTCCGCCGGATCTTCAAGGCGTTTACAAATAGAGGAAATTAAAACACTCATAGTCCTAAAGCTCATTAACATTACGAGTGCGAATGTTTGAATTAAATGTAGAGGTGTTTGCTATTTAATTAAGCACCAGCTGAGTTGTAAATAAAGCAAAAGAAAGTTCTAAAAATAGTACGAAAAGTTTCAAGATTTTCGGATATTTGCACTTTTATTGTTTGTTCACCTCCTATCGCCTCTGTGGTCTAGCAAACAGCTGGTGGACTTGGTTTCATTACGACCTGAGTTCGAACCTCTGGTAGATAAATAAAAAAAATGTGTTTTTTCAATTTCGTAATAAAAACATCGTTGCCGGGGTCGGATATGTGCCCATTTGGCAATAGGCTTGGCACCTATCACATTTAGTTTCTTAGACAAATCGTAAGTGCCCTGGTTGTACCTCTACGTGCCACTACGGGGATACGGGCGTGAACATACTTTTTGTTGTTCAATCACTTTGAAATCCGGAACCCATTATGTTGGGCCTTCAAATATTTTGATGCCCCAAGGATTACTTTGCTACAACCTTTTATAACTCCAAATTCGTGGTAAGCATATTTGAAGATTTCACGATTAAGGCAGAACTAAGGGTAAAGTCTATACTGAAATAATGTTTAAACTGTCACCGCTAGTTTATCCAAACTCCAAATATACCACATTGTAGGAACCTGTCTCTAGAACCAGGTCGGTGGGTTGGCCATATTACATAATGTGACACGAATACATACCGTCGCGTATTTATATAGCTCTTTAGTCGAAAGCCCGACCTTTACATTTCAATTAGCAGACGAATCGCACAATTTTAGTAATGGTATTAGTTTAATTTAAGTAGATAGAATTTTGCGTTGTCACGCTGTTACAATACAAAATATTTAAGCAGAGTAAACCGCAAAAACCGACTATTTCATTATGTAGGTACCAAGTCTTTTTTTGAATGACTAATGTGTTGCCAACTTCGCGGTTTTTACAACATCACCGGTATCAGGGGGGTGATTATGTATCTCAGTTGTCAACTCAAACTGTAAAAGTGTACATCAAATGACGTCCATTGTGTTTGCTATCTCTATTGTATTTCTGTTGGTCACTGGAGATAGCAAATACAAAACACGTCATTTGACAGCGATTCGATGTACACTCATCCATTTTGATTTGGTAAATGAGTTACATAATCACCCCCCCAGGTCGCGATTTGATCACTCTCGAAAGATAACAAATGGTTTCGAATGGTCCCCCGTAAACTTGTGATGAACATCCTGCTAGTAGTTATTGACTTGCACTTTATAATGCATCAATTTTTCACTTATCTTGACAACCGTATCAAATATCATCAATAATAAGCACTATTAAGTATAACTCAAAAACCAGTAGTCTGATCATAATAAAACTAATATGGAACCGCATCGGAATCACTACCGATCTTTCCAAAAATATCTATTAATATTGGTTGACTATTGGCCGAGTAGTCATGTAACAAACATACAAAAAAACTAATTGAGAACCTCCTCCTTTTTGGACTCGGTTAAAGATTAGATAAATTTATAGGATGCTTCACACTAATACACACGAAAATAAGGATTGACTTTTTGACAGACGTTTTTCGCGAAACCAGCTTTAATCTTGTTATCAGTTAAATAGCTTATAGGAATAGTAACAAATCCAACCAACTGCCCAAGACTTGTCTTGGCGGAGGTGCTGAGTAACCGGGATCGAGACAAGGCCCCGGCGAAATCAATTGGACCAGGTAGGCTGCTCCGCAGTACCAGAGAGGACATGAGGAGCAGACACTGGATGTTGGGATGACGGCGAGAAGGCCTGCGGAGAAGGCGAGTGGGCATTTCATTTTGTCCGCTCGGTCATGAAGGTGTTGCGGCAGGTACAGGGGTGCCTATTGCTACGAAAACTCGAGATGAAAAACGGAGACACGCCATGCACCACTTCTGACGATATGCAAGCCTGTTGAGTGGGGCTGCCTGAAGGGGATAACGAGATCCAGTTCCACCGAGGCAGTGGAAGTGTGCGAAAGCGTTCTCGCAGCCCCGGTACCTGGCGGAAGGGATGGACACCGGTGGTTTGAGTCGGTAGGAGTCCGACGTAACCCGTCACTTCCCCCGAGAGCGGCGGGTAGCCTAAGGATTTCCACGCTTTAAAAAGGTATAGTAAGAAAATCAAAAGTACCTAAATAAGACCAACTCATTTACAATTTATAGGATTTCAAAATGTTAAAAAAATGGGTCATCTCTATCTAAAGATCTACTTTTCTTATATCATTCCGTATACATATGATTTCTTTTTGACAACTGACAAAATGGAACAAGAAAAAAATCCGTACTTATCTGTTTGTGAGGTATGTTATGGAGCTCCGTAACCGAATCCGTGTTCTTGTCGGAACCACATAAAATATGCCAACGCAAAAAGATACCAACGTAAAGGTCGCCTAACTCCACCGACGATCCGTTGGGTTCGACTTCCAACGGCAATGTTTCCGGGTCTGACTCTGAGTTTTCATTAAAATTTAAATTTATGTTTTTTTTTGTATATTTTACTTAAATGTATATTCTAGCAGTTATCATAACGGTATGCAGATGCACAACAACGGCACCCACGACCAGTCGAAGACACTAAATTCCACAATGTGATAGGTGGCAAGCCTATCGTCAACCGGGCACAAATCCAATCTCGGACGACGTTATTTTTATTAGAAAATTGAACATATACACTTTCTATTTTTCTTATTTTCCGACCCGGGGATCGAACCCGATACCTTAAGAAGTCAAGTCCCACGTCTAACCGCTAGATTACAGAGGCTAAAAATCAGGTATTTTTATGTGGTAGTATTGTTGACTAGCACTCGTAACACAAGCATATGTAATTTGCTTACTTAAAGGTTTGATTAATTTGTGTGAATTGCGCTTTGACGGATACGTAGTATTAAAGTGATATGTAAAAGTTGTACTTGTACCTATATCAGGCGGGACGATAGTTGTTAGTAAAGTTTCTGCCTTAGCCAGACATTTAAACAACGAGGGCCATAAAGCATCATCCAGACGGTTGTAATCACGCCCTAATCACCTTGTGACTTGGTGACCTGGGTGGAAACTTTGAAACATATCAAGATTTGGATTAAATCTACGTTCCACACCGATGCAAACCAATAAATTGTAAGGTGAATGTGAATAAAAATACTTATATTCTAGTCCGTGTGGAACCCCTATCAAAGGACCGGATAACATTTGTATCATGGATATTTATTTGACATTTTAAATAGTTTAACGTAATTTCATTTTATTTCAATATAGTCCTCCTCTTTACAATTACATAGACTATGATAATGAACATCGAGCCGAATTTTATGAAAAAAACTTGCACTGTGTATCCCTACGTCGTTGTTTGTTTAGGTACATCAGGAAACTTTTTACATATACAACGTCAGTAGCTAATATTGATTGTTAAAAATAAAGTAAATAACTAATTTTTTTATTGAAAAGCTTTGCTAGTAATGTGACAAATCAAATCGGTTGATGTAAGTGTAACATAAGTGTATTATGCTACAAATGTCACTTGGAAAGTGTGTACACTATGGAATTACACCAAGTGTGGACGATGAACACTATCTGAATCTGGTACATTAATAAATAAATAATATATTTCGCAAATTTGTAAAATAAAATTGTGAGTTGTCTCAAACTTTTTACAATTTAGCGCACTATTTGTCAATAATTTATAATTTATCTATTGAAAACCGACAAATTTTGAATGAAACGGTGACATATGAACAACATCCATCCATATGCATCGACGAAAATTGTAATTATAATTATAACAGAGGCTTCTTTTCTTTCTTTAGATTTTGGCTCTCACGTTAGTATTTTGCCATAAGTCAAGTAGAAATTTGCATCAAATTTACTAAAATCTAGATTCAATTATAATTTGTCATAAGTCATGTCAGGGTCTTGGTGACCTCGTTACTCAAGCTCATGTAGTGAGATTTGGCGGCAACGAGGAAATACACGACATACTAATTTCTTCATGATTATTTCATTTGTGCACTTTCACTGAACAAGATTGTACAAAATGCCTCCAAAATTTACCGATTTTCTCTCAATGACCATCAAAGATTCGACCATCTTTTCTGTCGATGGCGCCAAAACTCATAACAGAGTCTAAATTTAATTTTGCTTTGCTTAAAGACCGGGATCGAGAGCAAGTACTAAGCCTAGTAATAGGTTTATTGAAAGAAAAAAATCATTCAACAAACATAATTCAAATATACATATTCATTCACGTGGATCTATACAAAAAAAATTGTAACGAGTCTATATAATTCTAAAAACTACCACCGGATCGGAACGCGGCCAGTCACTGAAAAACTCAGCCGGCTTGTCTTTTTTCTTATAAATCTAATTTACAAAAGTATATTACATATATAATTAATATTTTTTTATTACACATACAATTAATTAATTTGTAGCATACTATGTTTCAGTCAATGAAGGCCTCATAGGCGAAACGGCAGCCCGTCGCAGCTTCGCACTGGTGGACAAACAAACTTGTATGTTATTTTTTTATTTTATTATACATATAAGCTTTCCCCTTGTATCACGCTATCTTTTAAAAATATGCATAAAAAAATAAAGATCTAAGCATACGTAGGGACAGACAGCGGAAAGCTACTTTGTTTTAAACATATATATTACGCGAAATAAATTTACTGGATTTTTTTATTGTTGGGTAATTATAAAATTTTTATAACAACCTCTGATTATGTTTTCATGAATATTGATATTTGCAAACGGAACTATATAGCTAGCTACCTTCAAGTTCCTTCCACTTATTTTATATTTCCGCACTACTATTTACATCTTCTCATCACCTTGTTTTTGAAAAATGGTGAAAGGGAGAGGATGGAACGAAAATTGATCATATTTGTCTGAATTTGTCATTATAGCACTATAAGAAGCACTGTTTACAATAAGAACAAGAAAATATTTATTCCTCATACTCAAAATATGCATCTTTATAAATTTTAAAACTACAACCTGATCGGAACGCACTAAAGGGACTACTAATCGGAACGGAAGGTGAGACTTACTCAATGATACTCGCCTTACTGGAGAAAAACTTACATTTTCATGTACATACAAACTTAAATTCCCAGCCACTTAAAATGATCTGTACGATCGAATGTTTCTCTACATTCCGAATTTTAAGTTATCTAGTAATTTTATACTGACAGACTAACTGGCTTTACATCTGTAATTTCCAAACTACAAAACTAATGACTTGGAAAAAATTGCGAGATAGTCTGTAAAGCACGTACTACAAAACAAAAAAATGAAATCGCACTATGCGTCAGTTTTTTTTATGATAATGGAAGGCAACAAGCAGACGGATTTCCTGTTGGTAAGAAATTCACGCCGCCTAGAGACCTGAGGCCGCGATGTTAGGCCTTGAGCAAAAGTAAGTTAATCGGCTACCTTACCCTCCAAACCACGTCAACGGTAAGCATTGGACGTTATCACGGCAGGAATAAGTAGCAGTGACGGCGGTGGTCCGTTACGATCGGTTCAGCAGATTCAGCGTGAACCGCGGTCACGGTACTGACAGACATATGCAGACACTAAAAAAGTGTTCTGCTGCTCATTTTTAATCGCATCCACCGGTTTTTAATTATCTTTAATACATAGTTCATTCTTCTACAGTTTTGTTATATAGGTAATTCTCATTTTTAGACATAAAAATATATCAGATGAAATTGACTTTTTAATATTAGTGATGTAGGATTTTATTAGATTTGGCGTTTCTCTTCCAGGGAAAAATATTCACTGAGCTTGCAACCTTTAAAGCAGTCAGCTATCAGGGTTTGAAAAAAACAAACACCCCATGGTAGTGACCTATATCTATGGTAGTGAACTATATCTATGGAAGTGACATTCCATACATTAATGTCGTCCACGAAAGTGATATTCTACGAGG
>NJDC01000472.1:209465-226475 GCA_002245475.1 Calephelis virginiensis
ATGTGACTTCCATGGAAGAGATTTTCTTGCATTAAAATCTTGGAAACTTAACCTCTAAACCAAGCATCAGCTCACAAATTTAACAGTGTTTTTGATACATAAATGCATTCATACCACGATATCAAAGTTAGTAATTGAAGTATCAACAATACACTTATGGTTTACGAGTTGTGAGAATCGAAAATAGTTATTTTTTCTCTCGTTCTGGTTACGACGCCGGCAGGAACTGACTACTGTCTCAAAATGTTATATGATTACTTACTCTATTATGATTACTCTTTCAACGTCAAGCAGCATTCGGATACACGCACTAATATTTTACGACTTACAACTGGTGTAACATGCATCCATGGTTGGGACAAATAAATTGATCACAAACTATTTTGTATTTGAATTGACTTAGAATCTTTTTGGAATGTAAACATTATATTTTTTTATATTAATTATTATTGCATTTTATATTTTTATACTTTTCAACATATTTATTACAAGGGAATAAAAAAAACAAATGTATCTTCACGCCCATATCCCCGAAGAGGTAGGCAGAGGTACAACCAAGGCACCCACGACTAGCCGAAGACACTAAGTCCCTCAATGTGATAGGTGGCAAGCCTATCGCCGGGCACATTTCCAATCCCAACCAACATTTTTTTATTAGAAAATTGGAAAATTCCAATTTTCTTTTTGTTGGTCGACCCGGGATTCAAACCCGGGACCTCATACAGTCAAGTCCAACACCCGGACCGCTAGACCACAGAGGCGACAAGAGAATAAAGTCATAATATTTTTTTTTCTTAAAAAAACTGGCATGATCACATCCATGGAAAGGACATTTCCAATGATTTAGCACACTATAAAAAAATAACTATACCTATTATATATTTTTTCTGATTTTATAGGAGTCAACTTATATTTCATGAAAATAAATTGCGATCCCGGTATTTAAGTACAAGTTGGGAGAAGTGATAATCACACTCTTTTTTTTTCAAAAATGAGAATTACCCATATTTATGAATTATTAGATCAATAGTTTTTTTTTCTGAAAAAAGCAACAAATGAATTTTAAGTAGATACTTATTTCATTTTTTTTCTCAGAAAAAAATATTGATCAAATAATTTATACATATATACATACATACATACATTTCATATAATTTCAACAACAATAGGAAAATTAATATTGCAATTGAAAGGAAGCGAAACGAACATTTCATAATATTCGGTGAATTTATAAACATAAAAGTTGCATATTAGGTAAGTGTTATGTATATTTGTATAAACTGCGGTAAACACTATTAACCTTAAATTGTGCAAACATGTCAAAGCCAATAGTAACAACATGACGGACAGTGACTAATAGGTTTTAGAAGTATTTTTATGAGCAAATAAGCAGACGTATTTCGTGATGGTAATAAGTACAAATTCCACCCTGACACCACGGATAATACAGGTATAGCCAATGGAGGCTAGAGAAATAATTTCCTTCCAAGATTTATTTCGAGAGTTTAAAAAAATTTAGCTGAGCAATTACCAAAAAAAATTACCGTTGCGTAAAGTATTTCCGCCAAGAAAATCATATATACCTACACTAGTACATCACATCGCGTAACGGATGTGACGTCCGCTGCCGGCATTGTGAGAAATATATAAATCAAATGGTTTATGAGTAAAGCATTTCACACACGGCAGCTATAATGTAAAGATATACATTACAGCACGATACATCTCATTACATCTTTCTATAAAAATCGTCAGGAGACCACACACGACAGGTACAATGTACATTTTTACATCTTCGTATCGTAAAGTTGCAGAAAGATACCAAAATATACATTTACATTCCGATACATCTCAATACATCTTAATACATCTCAATACATTTCCTTATGAACAGGATGTTCAAAAAATTGCTGTTACAGACAGAGATACCACATAAAGGGTTTCGTTAGCGTTCCATCTCCAAGAGAGTAGGATAGAACTCATTTTCTGGCGTTTGTCCAGTGTACTGTGTAGGTAGAAACCAAACTTGTACAAACAGTCTGTCTGTTCCCTTCCATTTTTCAATTTTCTGTTTTTGGCACATGTGGCAATACGTACATCAAAGTTACAATGCGAATCATCTTCTGATTAACTATCTAGTAAATCTAATTGTAAGTTACTAGATGGGTCCATGTAAATATAATATAAAAATAAGAACAGCCTGTATTAAAGATCAATGTCTAAAAAGTGCGTCAATCGGCGCATATGCTAATGAAATGAAGGGAAAGATACATTACAATACCTGCTGTGTGTGATACATAGATGTAATGTAAAGCTGTACATCCCGGGATGTAATGTATGTTAATGTACATTATAGCTGCCGTGTGTGAAGGCCTTAAGGATTTTGCTAACTCTATCTTAGACATGTCGTTAGTTTTACAAAATAATAAAGTAATAGTCAACAAAAACCCGGCGAGTGGTGAAACAAAAGAATAGACCAAGCTGATGCCCAATCCCTCCCTGTATGTTGATGCTAAATACGAATAAAAAACCAAAATCTTTATCGTGGACTGTCTAAACTGTTGTTGTTATAAAAATAACATAAAAAACAAACAGTTTCTTGAAAATTTTCCTTAAAAAATATTTTATTGTGGTAGCGTAACAGAATTTCTCATCAACCTTAGTTTTAAGCGTAGGATAAAATTCGTTTATTATTATTTCATCATTTTTAACACTAATTTGGTGTACACAAGACGCAACATGAAATTGAGGACTTAAAATCTGTCCATATAAAATGATGTAAAACATGGAGTAGGTTAACACTAAATGGTTGCGTTTAGGAGGTACATCACATGTTAATATAAATATAAATATTGAGATCCATAACTTGTTTTTTAATAATTTCGTTAAGTACTTGTACAAATAGTGACTTTTAAACATTAGTTAGTAACCTAAAGAATTTAGAATTTCAGCAACAAATTGTAAAACATGTAATTTTAGAATGGTCAAATTTTTTTAAACGCTCGTATATATAACATGTTACAAATCAACCATGATAGCCGAGACTGAGATGAATATCAAATAAATAAAAGGACTAAAGAAAAAGTTACTTCACTTAATAAGTATATAAAAATACTGTTTACCTGGTAAAGTAAAATAAGTACTCAATATACTTACTATTTATAGTAAAATAATACAGGCAATTATTAAACGTTAACAATTTAGAGTTTAACTCAATAAATATTTCAAAGTTCTAGTAATTTGATAAAACAATCGCTTTTCATGTCACGGTGATGTTTAAAGAATACTTTAAAAGGAAAATATAGTATATATCTTGAGACTTTCGTTAGACAGAAGCTCGTTTCCTCCTGTCTTTTATATTTTCTTCCCTTATTCTATTTATTTTACATAGGTGCGCTAAATATGATAGCAACAACTTACCGCTTCTGTTGTCCATTAGATCATGGTACCAAGCGTATACTCCTTCCATCTTTGGATTCTAGACTACCAACTAATTTATAAATCTGAAACAATATAAATTTATACATTAATTCACAAAAAACTCAATTCCCACAAACAAAACACAAATAAGTATAATAACATTAAATTCCATTTATTTCTGTAGCATATTTTTCGGCACTGAGCAAAATTCCTCTTTCATTTCAAGATGCTTCTAATTCCTTGGATTTCAAATAAAACATCTGTTCAAACCCAATGAGTTTTTTACCCAATTGTACAACGCAAAGAAGGGTGACGTGTTTAATAAGTTTTTTTTTAATTTCAAGTAACGCAATACTTGACACAAAATTAAAATTATTTTCACGTTCTTCATTAGGAATAAACGTATTGAAGATTATGGTAAAAACCAACTAGGTGTTAGGTAAAAATTCAGTTTTTTATAATATTGGTATGGAAAGAAGTAGCAGGATTTCAAAAAAAAACGACGCTTATAGATACGAAAGATGTTGATGATTCTGTCAAAATGAGGCTGGAATTTTAAGCGTTTACCTGTTTTCCAACCCGGAATACAACCACGACGAGTACTGCTACCATGGGTGCAGGAAAGGACTACATTGTGAGTGCTTTCTTTTATACAGAATACAGACTCATGAAGACTATAAGCACGTTTGTTTACAAAAACTTGAACCCTTTGAGCACGTACTATAGAATTGATCAGTAGGTATATATTTTAATAATACATATATCATATTAGAGAGAATTAATTGTAATTACCTTTATTAATGTTTACTACCAACGTTTAGTAATGATCTATTATATCTGAATTATCAATAATTAAAGCGCAGTAAACCTGCAAAAAGAAAGAAAGGCACCACATTGCGATTTGACGAATTTTTATTCGAACGATAGCTAGTGATTCCTTGATAGTCACACATAAATTTTATCAACATCCTTCTAGTGGTTTTGAGTTAAGCAGAGTATTACTCAAAAACCACTAGTCCGGTTATGATAAAATTAATATGGAACCACCACGGAATCATGACCTACTTTTCTAAGAAAAAATCATCAAAATAGGTTTGTCATTGGCCGAGTAAACGCGTAACAAACTGACTGTCGAATTGAAAACCTCCCTTTTTTGGGGTCAGTTCAAGGCGGCAAAAATAGCGAGCGACTCTGCGGAAACAGACAGTAATTAACATATCTGAATAATGATTTCTACAATTGTTTAATTCCAGACGTTCAAGTCTGTACGTAGTAAATAAATTAGGTATATTTATATTGCGATGTTTGTTATGGATGTAAACATAAACGTATTTACAAAACACACATGCTAAATATTTCCATGTGTGTTTTGTTATTAGACGGAAGTGTTATGCTATCGTTGCGACAATTGTCCTTAGATATAACCTTCAGATTTGGCACATAACATAGGCTATGCTTAGATAAATATACATTTTTAACCGACTCTAAACAGGAAGAGTTTGTTTGTATGTTTATTTTTTTGTATGTGTTACGCAATTACTCAACCAATTATTATTGGATTTGAATGGTAATGTTTTTTTTCATAAAGTAGATCATGACTCAGCATCTTTTAAAACTGATAGCATAACAAAAAACCGATTTGTATCATTAGGGGTCGTGCGGCTCGAGGGCGGGGGAGGGAAGAGAAAATCAACAAAAACTACGAAGTAACAAGAGGAGAGAGGTCGAAGAAATCCTTGTTATTATGTGGTCCGAAAGTTGTATCACCGATTGGTCAAAAATGCTGAAAAACGTCATGTGATTAATAGACATTCCCTTGCCACATTTAGCATAAGACGAAGCCACAAAGATACATTAGTTTATTACTTTGCATTATTTCATTATTTAATTTGTGGTATCTTTAGCTTAATCGCTAGTCATTATGTTTATAAAACCATTTACTTAAGTGTATTTAGATCTAATATCATTTAATTTTGGCGGTCAAGTGTGTTTTTCATCATGTTAAGGTCATACCAAATTATATTTTGTTAAAAGTATCAAAATCATTATAGGTTTTCCCGTACAATTGAGAGTAGTTGATTCATTTATTTCCATACAATAGTTTATAAAAGTTGCAAAATGGCGGAAGTCCAGTTCTAAATCAAGTATAAAAACTAGTAAAACTGGCGAACTTCGTATCGCTTGACATTAACAGCTAACAGTTTGTGTGGATCAAAGTATTATTTTTCCCATTTTCCCTTCAATTTTCTCATTTTCATTCATAAGAACCTTTTACTGACAATAGGCAACACATGGCAAAATCGGTTCACCGTTTCAGGCGTGATGCGACGACCACGCAAAATAGGGATTCATTTTTATATACATAAATATAGCTGAGCGATAAAAAACATATATGCTTTAATCGCTGATAGACTTTTCTTTGTTGTGAGTGGGAAAATAACATTATTTAGCACAATCCAACAACACTATTTAGCTACGGGATTTCCGTATTGTAATTCCCAACAATCTCGATTCTCGAACAACTCGATGAGCAAGTTATTTGTATCGAGAAACACAAAGGCAAGCACTCGGCACGTACATTTCTAAACCCACGTCAGACTTGTTCGGGCTACCGGCACGTTTCGCGGATCGTCATTCAATATTACACCCGCACTACGAACAAATTTAAAATTCGAATAGTTACGTCAAATCTATCTGGCTAACATCAGTATTTTGTTTTATGTTATATAGGAAGACAAACAAGCAGACGATTTCCTGATGGTAAGAAATTCACGCCGCCTTGAGTCATCAAAGGTGGTAATGGTGTGTTGCCAACCAGAGGCCGGGATGTTAAGCCTCGAGCAAAAGTCAGTTTACCAGCTACCTTACCCACCGAACCGGAACTCGTCAACGGCAAGCACTGACGTTATCGCGGCACGAATAGGTAAGGCGGTAGTACCAATCCGAGCGAGTCGCAGCGAAACTCGACCACCTAGTAGGACGTGTTAATGATGGTAAGCATATGCTCGCCTTTTACGAGCTGCCTGGCAGGAAAGCAGATAGATGGTCTATTCTGCAATGGAGCCGGACCAACACTTTTTTTGACTATGTTTGTTTTTTCAAATTGTTTCTTATTAGAAACATCTAGATACCCTATTTACATTTATACATATTTTTAGCTTTTGTTTTGTTAATTTTTGAAAAACAGAAAAATCTAAATCGATTTTAATAAAAAAAATATTATCTTACAAACATATATTCAATTCATAATTGTAGAGTAATTAAGGTAAGTACTATACACGTCGAATCAATAGCCACTTCCATTATGAACATGTTAAAAAGATTAACTTTTCTCTTAAAAATCTTGCCCAAAATTAGTTTCAGTGAAAAAAAAGCGTGAATAAACACTGTCACAAAGTTAAAGTAGCTGTATAATTAAGAAAGTGTTACGGCAAGTGTAGTGGTCTTAGAATTAATTATATTGCGTGGATCTGTATCGAGCTACCTTAATGCCAACCAATTTTAATCTGCGATTAAGGTATCTCTTCATAGCATCTGTTTAGTACGAGTTTAGATAAGGCTTATAAACCGAAATGAACAGCTGTTAAACACGAGTTCGGTTTAAATAAAAGAAAAGAGGGAGAGATAAATATTTTTTTTTTCAAATTAAAGATTAATTTCCACTCTTTACGGAAAAATGCGAAGGTTTTTAGGTATGTTTGTTTGTTACTTCTTCACGCAAAAACTGCTCAAATCAATTTTCATGAAATTTGGCACACAAATATAGGGTAACTTGGATTATAATATGGGATAGTTTTAATCCCAAAAAAATGTTCCTGTGGGATCTTTAATCACGCAGGCAACGCCGCAGGCTACAGCTAACCTGTGTACCACAACCTAATCCCTAAATTATAGTATAATAAATACAAACTTATTTTTTTTGTTAATAACAAAATGTTGTAAAATATATATACCACAATGATACATATTTTTTGTTTGACTTTTGTATTTTTTAAGAAATGAAAAATAAGGAAGTCGAAGTACTGATTTTTACAAAACTAATACTTAAAACAGTGCTTAAACACATGTATTTTGCTTAAATCTCGTTTTGCCGAATACCTGGAGTGAGTAAATTTAGCAAACTCAAATCATGTAAATTGAAAATAATACAAAATGAACTAACGACTCAGATATCCCGATAAGTACGTTCAATTTACAATGGCAGAACAAATAAATTATTTACTATGGTCGGATAGATTATTTTGAATACAAACAAAAACCTGTTGCTTATATTCAAATAGGTATTGTACAACTTAATCTATTATAATAAATAATATAAAGGCTATGTAAATTATAATAACATAAATGATATGAAATATTTATTTTAGTATAAGAATACCATGCCTATTGTGCAAGGCCCGACATAGATGCCGCAGGACAGCGACGCACCTGTAACATCTATGGTGTGTATAGGTCACGGTTGTCTCTTACCATCGGGAGACCCGTGTGCTTGTTCGCTGACTTATCACATGAAAAAAGGACAGGCCACTTACATTACATTAACTTGTAACAAACAGCAAGTAACTAATATAAATGTGACATTTTATAAAATTATAATATATATTTTTTATGGATGTACGAGGGTCGATCCGAAAGTTCGTGACCTAACTAAGAAAACAAAATACAATATTTTTATTTTTCAACGTAATCACCGTTTAGTGCAATGCAATTCCTCTATCATCAATTTATTTATACCTTCAAAAAAAAACATGCTTCCTTAAAATACTTGTCTACAGCAGCTATCATCTCATTTGATGAAAATTTCGATCCACATAAATGTATTTTTAAATTTGGAAATAGGTGATAGTCTGATGGAGCTGAATCTGGCGAGTAAAGAGGATGGGGCAGCAATTCGTAGGCACAGTTATGAATTTCAACCATCGACTGCGGAAGTATAGACACGAGCATTATCCTGGTGAAACAAAATTGTTTTACGGATCATTCCTGGACGTTTTTCTTATATTAAAAAAAAAGTATCTTCACGCCCATATCCCCGAAGGGGTAGGCAGAGGTACAACCAAGGCACCCACGACTAACCGAAGACACTAAGTCCCACAATGTGATAGGTGGCAAGCCTATCGCCAACCAGGCACATTTCCAACCCCGACCAACATTTTTTTAAATTAGAAAATTGGAAAAATCCAATTTTCTTTATGTTGACCGACCCGGGATTCGAACCCAGGACCTCATGCAGTCAAGTCCAAAACCCGAACCGCTAGACCACAGAGGCGACTTCTTATATTTATTTTTTTGTAATTGTCTCAGGACTCCTGTAGCTTGTAACACTAATGTAACCTCCTGAGTCTGGAGGTTACATTATTGTGTAGAATTATTTATTTCACCTTTTGGTAAGTAATCTACTAAAATAACCCATCTCACATCCCAAAAAACTGACGCCATAGCTTTATCAGTCGACTAAACTGTCTTCGCCTTCTTAGGGGTCAGTGAACCAGATATCTTCCATTGTTTGGACTGTTGTTTCGACTCAGGAGTTTAATGATGGACCCAGCTTTCATCCATGTTATAAAACTTGCAATAAAATCAGCGGGATCTGCCTCAAAAAGCTCTAAGCAATCACTGGAAATTGTTAATCGATCTCTTATCTGGTATGCTGAAAGTAATCTCGGTATGGGTACCGCCGACACCTTGTGACAACCCAGTTCCTTCGTTATAATATTATGTACCCGGCCGTAACTAATGCCAGCAGTATTATCAATGGTTAATATCCGGTCTGCTAATATAAGACCACAAATTCTATCTACGTTTTCCTGGGTGGTAGAAGTTGACGGCCTGCCGTTTCTACGTTCGTCTTCAATACTCTCTCGACCGCGTTTTATTTCAACTACCCACTTTTTTAGACACGAATACAATAGAGCCGATCCCCCTAAAGTATCGACGAAGTTTGATTAGGCGTTAAGCCCTTCGTATGTAAGTATTTGATTACCGCACGCTGTTAATTTTTTTTCCATTGTGAGAAAATGTTACGACATTCCGTAGACAAAAAAAATAAAAAAATACTGATAGCTGTAACCGCTTTCAACTTTGCACACTTGCTAAGTGAGACCACGACCTTTTGGATCCACCTCGTATGACAGATATTTAATCACGATTTACCGCCTCTCTCGCGAAGAGGTACAGTACAGTTTCTGATCCTATGAAGGACAACATACCTTTGACATAGAAGCCCAGAAATAGTGTAACGGTTTAAGGAACATTACGTATGCGTATAAGTTTTTTTTTTATTTCATCATTATCTCAAGGCGTCTGCAAACAACTTGTAACGTAAAAATTATTACGAGACTTACACTGCCTATTAATAATTTTCATATGAATCAATATGGCAGTCAGGTTTTGATTTTATAAATTGTCGAATTACTAATTACGAATGCAGGTAAAGATACGGACTATAAAATGCCACTTAGACATTTCAATGGTTGTTTCATAAAATAATAATATCTGTTAACCAACATGCAAATGCAGACTATCATCTAAAACCGACTTACTACTATTAACCGCAAGTTTACAAAATGGTATGTTTCTAAAGTCCGAAATTAAGTAATTATACTCCCACTTTGTAGAGTTTACATCAGCTGCAAGATTTGTAAGAGGTGTATTTAAATTGCAGCATCTGTACTTTTTAACCGCCTTTAAAAAAAGGAGGTTGTATGTTCAATTCCTACATTTATTGTAAGTCAATTTCTCCGCCATAACTGAACCGATTTTAAAAATTCAATTTTTTATTTAAAAGAGGGTACTTACGAAGTGTTCCTATTGCCACCGATTCTGAATCTGATTATGGAACTCCAGAACAATCAAGAAAAATACTTGATTTTTGTGTACTTAGATGATTTACTTATCGAAGTCGGGTTTTTTTTGCAGTTTACTGTGATTAATTTGTATAATATAGCGAAACTAAAGTATCAAATAGGAATTAAAGCAAGTTATTTGTCTGATAGTAATAGATACTGTGTAAACACCAGAGATGATGATAAACTTAGTGTAGGATCTTAAACTTCACTTTTCTAAAATTATTCTCTTATTCTCTTTTTTGAATAAAGAAGTGAACCAGCCGGCAGATTTCCTGGTAGTAAGAAATACGTGTATTCTATAAAATACTCAATGTTTTATGGTATAGAGTGTTGAGGCTAGGAAGTTTTGGACCATTATGTTAAGCTTAGCTTCCAAATTGGAGCGTAATAACGGAGAACACTGTCAGCGAATATGTTGCAGGACACAACAAAATAGTCACATTTGTAAATGTCACCTTCCCGCCTTAAAACTTTTGATTTTCAAACCCAAACACAACAACAGTGGGCATTGATATCAAGGCGGCCGACGTTTAAAAACCATTATTAGTTATAAGATATATTTAAGGTAATGTTGGCTTTTTTTTTTAAAGTGAACTGTAAGTTTCAACCTATATTTCAAGTACCACACCCAACCTCTGGGTACTACTTTTCATATTAATGTAAATTATAATTTCATCGTAAACTACTTCTTACATACTAATTCAGTTTTATGCTATCAAAAACTTCAACACCCGAAACAATGACACTAATTCTGTTGCGTACCTATTAATTTTATTTTAAGTGATTATTATTTTTCTTAACGAAAGTAGAAGACATGTCGACAATTACTCAACTGTTGGAATATCACTTAAGGCCTTATTAATAAACATAGACTAAAGTACTCCAGGGTTTAAGTTTAGTATTAGGTATCTTTACTAGAGTGAATACTATAATGTAAAATTAAACATTTAAGTACTTTAGTAATAATGAATGTAATACCAATCCCAACTTTCGAGTAAGTACTTTAGTAACTTGGTTTTTAATAAAAAGGGCATGGACGTGTCAGGGTATACACCCTACATATATAATACGACATATATGTATAAGACGACAGCAATAACTCTTTGACAAAGTAATCAGATTCAACCTGGTAGAAGTAACAAAGGGGATCAAGATGAAAGTGTGTGTGTATACTAGATTATGCCTCTGATTACTTTTTCCTTGAAGACCTTCACAGAATAATTTCATTAATTAGTAAGATCCAATATCCAATAATAAATTTAGCATATCGACCAAGAAATGACATTGCTGTAATCAGAAAAACATTTAAAAATATTGGGAAGACATAAACGATACGCAGAATAGACACCTTTCTTGAGGCTTCTTAATAACAGTTGGCATTTTAACTAGACAGATAATAGCAGTATTTGTCTTTATGGTGAAGACATAACTTTCACTATCGAACGCCAGCGCGTACGCGGCAAAACCGCAAGTGTGCTGCGCCTGCGCACGTTTTACGTAAGGACGTTGCGCCAGACGCGCCCCGCGGAATGCCTGACCTACTGCCACAGACACCCCACGTAGGGTTGCCTCCTGTCTTATCCCATTAATATGATATGTGTATTATCATTATTTGTAATGCTTATATAGATTAACTAACGCTTTAAATGTTTAGACGTCGTCTAATCAGTACATACGGATAAAGATTAATTGCTACAACTTAACTGGTTCCCCTTACACAGAGATATACGAGGTCAGATATTTGTATGTCGATTAGTTTCATTTATTCAATCAGTTTTAAGACACTATATCTATAAGAAGGTGACTTAATGCTAACTAAATGCTACCTGCAACTAGCTAGCGAGAATATGAAAATTACTTAGTAATGTTAGGTCAATTATAAACTAAAATATTGATATTAAATTTGTGGATGATGCAAGACGACACAGATATAATAAATTTGCGAGGATTTTATTTCTGACATATTTTAAAAGACCAATGGCAAATAATACAAAAATTTAATAAGTCTGTTTGCCAGAAATAATTAAGTTTATTGTAACTTAATATTATAAAATCAATAATATCAGTCAAGAAGAAATATTTAATTGTATGTAATAGATTAACACGTAAGAGATGAAGTCAAAACATATTTCATCAGACATGATTCAATAACAGTTGGCAACCCTAGCCCCACTCCCCGACGTCGATCCCATAGAACGTTCTCAAACATTGCGTTACACATATTACATGCATCCCGGTCCGACAGGTTCTCGACGTTTGTTTCATAGGTGAAGGTTGCCACATTAACTTTTCACTAATAACGTAAACAAGATGTTACGTTACGTCTGCTGATAAGTAACTTAAACATTATTCCGTCACCGAAATATTGTTAAGCTGCCAGGTCTCCATCTCGGGATCAATTCCTCTATTTCTTTGAATTTAATTTTAATTGTTTCGTCGATTTCGACACATCTTCACATTTCCATCCAATAGTTGAATTTGTAATGGTTATTTTAAATATTCGGCGAGAACACGAAAAGGGATTAGTCGGACGTATTTTAGACTTGGCATGTGTTTGTGTATATGATATTTTCTCGAGCACATAGTTTTAGGCGAGTTGCTCGTCAAATATTTTACTGTACCGATTCAGAAAAACCTTCTAAAACTAACCACTACTTGGCACCGTGTCAAAACCAACAATCCAATCGTTGATAACCATGCTAGATCCACTACAGCAAAACAAACCCCCTCAATTAGGTACTGGTTGTCGTACTATGTCATTGAACTGGGGAATGTAACAGTATTAGAACATACTTTACATACAATGCCAGGATAGGTATTTAAGATTTAAAAAGACAAGGATAATGGTAGTAATTTTATTGCGCACTCACTAAACTAATTTTAAGTTATCCCTGTCTTCTTTCAACTAAAGTAACAGAAGGAGACAGAACACTTTTAGTGCTGTCAAATTAGACGGTACACGTCATTTCTACAGACGTTTAATCTATTACTCGGAAAACGTTGATTAAAAACATCACGATTATACATGTCCGCACTAATCTGACACGTCTAAACTGTTCCATCTCTTTTGTTTTTGTTTCATTTGAGAAAGATAGCATGCATCTAAAATAAGTTTAGTTTGTGAACAGCAAAATCACCACCAATATTGTACGTACCTAAGCCGTGCCGACGATTCCGGCCCACAACATAAATCTCTGATATATATTCCAAAACATTCATTCTAATGATATGCCGTGAAGGACATTTTTGATCTAATTTAAATGCACATAATGTATTGTTTTAAATCTGAATATAAAAAAAATACTTTACTGTTTTAAATAGTTTTGTAAAACACATTTGTTGTAATATATAAAAGATGAAAAAATGATTACTGTGGGTTATACTTAAAACATAGACAACATACCTTTGTTTCTTTTTTTTGCGTAAAGATAACGAAAAAGCACGTGCTGATGGTGATAAATAATCGTGGCCTACAGTAACTATCGAAGTTGCAGATGTCGCTGTCTTGTGACGAAGGTATTAGGCCAATTGTCAATTGTGCAAGTCTACCGGCTACCTTACCCTCCGTACCATAACATGACACTATCATTATAGCACCAGGAATAGGCAGGGCGGTGAAATCCCTAACCGGACAAGTTGCAACACAGCACTCAATCATCACCTTTCAACTATTTGTAGATCTTCACTACATAGTATAAAACAAAGTCGCTTCCTCTGTCCCTATGTCCATTTGTATGCTTAAATCTCTAAATCGGATTTTGATGCGGTTTTTTAAATAGATAGTGATTGAAGAGGAAGGTTTATATGTATATTTCATAACTGTGCGAAGCTGGGGCGGGCCACTAGTAGTAATGTATTTTGTAAAATATCTATACTATTCAGATCTACGATAGATAATTATTATGAGAATTAACCAGTTTAGCTAGTTTTATAAAAAAAAAAAACATAAGAAAGATCGTCATAATTCACAGACAGGCAATATTTATTCGGCAATATCACATGCATCACCAAATATTTAATTATGTACAGGCATACCAAAACATCGGAAAAACGATAGTAGCATTTGTAAAAAGTATCACTATGTTATAATGAAAGAAGCAATAAAATTCGCCAGGTGTGTAGTTAGAAAGATTAAAGCGTCCACCAGACGATGGGAAACGACTTTTTTTATTAGAACATTTTCAGATATTTAAAAAAAAACTAAAGGTTACTTCGTTAGTTTTTGTGCAAATGTACACCGAGCCAATGTTAAATCGAGATAAATGATTATGACGTCGTTAATGTACGACGGATTTAAGCGTTTTTCAATGTATCTGGCTAATTATGACGTCAAATTTAAGAGTTTTTTAATACATCTGGTTAATTATGACGTTAACTTTAAGCGTTTTTTAATAACATTAGTTAATTATGACGTTAAATTTAAGCGTTTTTTAATAACATTAGTTAATTATGACGTTAAATTTAAGCGTTTTTTGACTGACTCAACTTTAGATTTTACTTGTTTTTTCCAACAGTGAGACCAGAGAGGATAGAAAAAAAAGTGTTCGTGTAAAAATAGAAAAAATCAAGCTTCGTTGGATCGATCGTGTCAAAATGTGTATGGATGTAGGTACCCGGGGAGACCTAGGATGACATTTCACTATCAAATTGTTCAGTTTTTATCTGGGAGTGGTGCTAATAGTCTCCGAAACCATACTTGCATGTGAAAGAAGCTATACAAGTCTGAAAGGGTGGTGGCTTTTGGCACTCGATATGATGTTGACGATGACATGTCTGCATTTTTTTTATAAATTATAAAATAAAACCAGTACACGTTCGCCCAAAAACAATAAAACGTAACTTGAATTTCCGCTGAGAAGTCATGGTCGTTATTCGCTTTGCTTTTATACCGCTGCTTTTATACTGTTTAAAAAATGTCTTGAATACGTGGCTTATAACTGACTGCAAAGTAGCGACCAATCTCAGTGATTTTAAGGTTGGCTTACCACATGATTGCCTGACCATTTGCAATATCTACCACATATTCAGATGTCTTAATGTTGTACTTCCCGCTGACGAGTCATGGTCAGCAGGTCGTTAGTCATTTTACGCAGTCGGTGTATCTTTCTGGAACTATAAAGACAATGACTCCTTAACGAGTTCGCAAAACTCTTCTCAGTATGGAACTATATTTACTTCCTTATTACAGACCAAACGTTGCATGGTGATTAATATTCACACTTTTTATGGCGGCAAATTATGCCTTCGAAATTGCTGAAAGAGATTTTAAATACAAGCGACAGGTATGTATTTAACTTCATTGGCTATGATAAGTGGTTTTACAATTCACTCCGGTTCTGACCATCGACAAACTTCTTCCCGTCACTATAACGTCAGTCCTTTCCAATATTCTGTTACGGTTTGGGAAGTAGAGACATAACATCATAGTCTCAGGTTGGAAAAAACCTCTACTATCTATGACGACTACGCAAGCGCCGTGTGTTTTTTTACTATAACGAGGATACTCGTTTCCTTTCCCATACCATAAAAAAGCCTTCTGAAAATCTGTCAAGCAAATTGAGTAAATATAATGTAGGAATTGATTTTGCATAAATACAAACATACAATATACATACATACAGAGTACACGCGAAACATCTAACCCTAACTTGCAGTCGCGTAAAAGTAGCGCTGTCACTTTTGTCATGACAACCGAAAGGCTCAAATTATGACAATTAGTGTGACCAATACTTCTTCCAACCTTGAGACATACTTCGTGTGATATGATTTTAATGTTTCCTTTTACATGAAGCAATCTGAAATTTTCCGCTGGAAAAATAACTGTTTGTGGTCACATTTTAATGTTTTGCAATTAGAAAAACATTTTGTAGTATAGGAAGGCAAATAAGCAGACAGCTTTACTGGTGACAACGAAAAGCCTATGGACACCAAAGGTGGTGATGGTGCGCTGTCAACCTGAGGCTGTTCTGTTAAGCTTCTTTCATGAGTAAGTTTGTCGTCAAATCGAAACAGTGAACTCTAAATCCGTAAATCCGTCTGTTTGTTTGCCTACCAATATCATAAAAAACACCCTTAACACCACCCACAATTGATAAAACCTGAGAGATTTGATTATGAATGTCACTACCATAATAATATAATCAATCTAAATCTCTCCGTCTACTACTCTCATTAACATAGTACAGTTAAAATATTCTTAAAATGTTACTATGATTTTAAAAATAGTACATACACATACATACATATCTTCACGCCAAGTCCCTTACGGGGTAGGCAGAGAGTATCGAGTGCCAGACCTCACGATCCTGACAAACCTGTCTCGCTTCCTTCACATTGATAACCCTTTTCATACAAACACGCCGGTTTCGGAGACTCTTGACACCACCCTCGGATAATATCCGATTGATCTGATTGTGAAATGTCAGCCTTGGTCTCCCCGGGTACCTACATCCATCCACATTCGCATTGTATATCTCCTTTGTAAATCTTTCATCTGTCATTCTTTCCACATGACCGAACCAGAAAAATAGCGAAAAATAGTAATACGCTTTTAAGCTGGCGTAAAACACAATTTCATTAAAAAAAAAATTCTGAGAAGAAGGAAAAACTGAAATTAAATTAGAAAAATTGTATCAGATTGTTTGCTGAGAATAATTTGATAAATTCTAGATAAAAACTGTGGGAAATTCTAACGAATGACAGACCTGGTTGTTGTTTATCGATGTAACATACATAAAAACGA
>NJDC01000472.1:226575-237993 GCA_002245475.1 Calephelis virginiensis
CCCGCCACACCAATTGCTGCAGTCGACCTCATACCGTCCGCGGCTGCATTTCATCCTTGATGTGTTTTCCTCATTCAACTTATTACTAAAGTATACATGAATTGCAGAAATAAGTGTGACAAAAAGAACTCACAGAGTAACACGCTAGCCGTTTTACCATTATATACGTGAAGGAAAAACTTTGGGGCCTAATTTTACGCAAATTGAGCGAACAGAGGATTATAAAATTTGGCACATATATAGTTTATATGTAGGAGAAATGCAGAAAATTTATTATGGCATTTCGACCAATGTCGATCACTAGTTAAGAAAAATAGTCTAAAGTACTCTCAGGTTTAATTTGATATTATAGTCAGTATTATAAACATATAAGGATACATTAATATAAGGATAATGTCAACTTAGCAATGGGTTATTAATATTGGAGCATTAACAAGACGGTTCGAGTCTCAACAATATTATGAAAGGAAATATACGTCGCCAAAAATATTGATAGTTCGTCGCTAACACGAGCTGCTCATAAGTTTAGTTGCCATCTAATAAAACCGGAATACGACCATGGCAAGCACTGACATCTTGGCGCCACAAAATAAAATCGGCATTTCATTACGATTTAATCTAACTGACTGTATTAGACTGTAACCTTTCGGCAATTTTGATTACTATATTGACAAGCGAGGGGGGGTCGTCACACCACTAAACCAGATAAACTAAAAAGAAAAAACTACTGTACGGCTGATAAATATCTTTCGTGAACGCAATGTCTTATTTGTGCCGAAACCAAAAAAAAACTAGAAACAAAGCTCTCAGTCTTAGGTAACGCACCATTACCAAGATTGGTGTCTTTATTATCGCCAAGAAATCTATCTTTTTTGTTGCTTTCAACGCTTTAAATCCCATAAAAAAATTCAAATTTCCATTTAAGTGTTGCAATAAAATACCTACTCTATCTTGGCATTAAAACACAATGGCAACGAATTTGAATATAATACCCCGGTACATGCGTATATGACCGCATAAATGACATGACACAACAAAACAAAATAAGAAAAAAAAACAACTGAAAAAGTTTCAACATGACAGCACAATTCCCACCTAAAAAAGGTTTCAATTTGACTGAAAAATACCTATTAACAAAACGAAAATTATAGAATTCATTTGTTACAAAAATGTGACAAATGAAGAACCTCTCCACCGATTTTATGCAAACTTCACATAAACCATCTACTAAATAGTCAGAGCAAAGCCTAAACACTTAGTTTGGATAAGTGAGCCCGTTCTTAAGTCATAAAATTACAACGAAAAGTGGCATTGATTTTTATATATACAGATTACGTATTTAATTGGATTCTAATACATATTCGTCAGTGAAGTTATTGAAGGTCATATTCACGGCAACATTTCATTATCATATTAGGCAAACGGTCAAAATTTTGCACATAATATTATACTTTATAATATAGACCACACTAAAACTAAATATATGACATAACTAAATTTATTCTTCGGTAATGAGTTTTAGTAACTATTTAATTAGTTTAAATAAAAGTTATGTTCAGTTGTTTCGATTGCAGAAGTATTGCAAGCTATTTAACAACACGATTTATCTATTTTATTATTTATTTATTGATTTTGTATGAAATGATCGCCAAAAAATAAAACCTTAAAATGAAAATTGAAATAGACATTAACAAAACGATCCGCCATTTATTGAATTCATTTGTTACAAAAGATGTGATAAATGAAGATCCACTCCTCCGATTTTATGCAAACTTCACATAAATCATCTAGTAAATAGTCAGAACAAATGGAATAAATAAATGCGAAGGAAGCAAGACAGGTTTGTCAGGATCGTGAGGTCTGGCACTCGATAATCTCTGCCTACCCCGTAAGGGACTTGGCGTGAAGATATGTATGAAATAGACGGAGAGATCGAAATTAATTACTTAAAATTTCATGTCGCCAGTGACGCCACACATCCATCACTATGCTTTTTAGCCGACTCTGAAAAAGGAGGATGTTCTCAATTCGTTTGTACGTTTTTTTTCATGTTTCTTTTTGTATGTTTGTTACGCGATTACTCGGCCAATAGACACCGATTTCGATGGTTCGTTTTTAGGAAGATAGTTCATGAGTCTAAGGTGGTGCTGTATCAGTTTTATCACGATCCGACCAGTGGTTTTTGAGTTATACTTAACAGTGCATAAATTTTTCAATTATCTTGACGACGATTGATGTGTGGTTGTCAAGATAAGTGAAAAACACTATAAAGTGTAACTCAAAAACTGTTATGTAAAACTTTAAAACTGCTAGTTGGATGTTGATCAAATGTATGTGGGACCATTTTGGAACCATTTGCTATTTTTCGCAGAAAGAATTATCAAATCGCGCCACGTCGCGATTTGATGAAAATAGTTAGAGTCGGATTTTGCGGTTTTACTGCGCTTAATTATTTACGATAAAAATATCCAGCCGACAATGCAAGAATCTCATAGAGTCCAAAGTATTCGTCATTTGTTGGCGGTTTGTCTATTCACAAACCACCGAACGGTTTTTCACAAAATTATTTGTAGTAGGAGCTTATCGATTAGGTTAATGTTTGGGATAACTTTAATTAGAAGAACATTTTTCATTCCCTTCACTAACCGCTACAAATCACTCCATTAATAATTAACTCGCGCTCAATAGCTTGTCTTCTTCTCTTACATCCTCCTATCATCAGATCACGCGTGCACTGATGGACTAATTTTACTAATCCTTTTTTTTATTGTATAAGTTAATGTCAGAAGGTTCATACTAAGATAATTTCAATATCCATAGTTAGGACAGGACAACGTATGTCGGCTCAGCTAGTCTAAAATAATAACTTTATATCAAAAACAATAATTTGCGACGACTTCAAAAGTTACGAACGCGTTGAATTCTTTTGCATGTGCATTCGAAGAACTCATATCTCACAGAGTATGATTTAGAATCTAAAATTTGATAGAGACGCTTATACACTTATGAGACTGATTGAGCGTAAATGTAAAATTTATAAAAGCGAATATTTGTGAGGATGGATTAATGTATGTTAATCTTTCACGAAAAGGATTTAGAATTAATTTCACAGCAAGTAATATAGTTTAAATATCGATTCAGAATAACACATAGATTACAATTTATAAAATTTTGTATAACTAGGCACGCGAGCGGAATCACGGACGTTAATTGTATCAATACGAGCTGTATTGATACAATTAACATTTCGCAATTTCATATTTCTTAAGTTATATAGTCTTAAGGGATACATAAGTCATAACCTAATAGTATTAACGATTATTCTTATTGGCCATTTAGCTTGCAAAAGTTACGAACATTAACACGCATTTTTTTGCACTTTTATTGAACCGAAAGATATTTGGTATCTAAATAGCAAAATTAAAAAAAACACACACACACACACACACACACACACACACACACACACACACAAACACACACACTCACGCACGCACGCTCACACATACACAGATAAATTTTTTCCTGCGTTGGTCCGGGTCCGCTGACGCCGGTTACAAGGGCCATTACCAACGAGAGCAGATATTAAATTTCAGCAACATGTCCGGGGAGGGATTCACCACCTTAACTCTTCCTGCGGTCATAAGGCATCACAACACTTGCACAACTGACCTAACTTCTCAGCCACAGGACAGCGACGTGCTTAAGGATAACATCTATGGTGTCTTTAGCACACGGTTGTCTGGACTATCAGGAGAACCCTATGGTTGTTTACTGTCTCGTAACATATCTATTACTTTTAGATAATTGGCGAAGTTACGAGACAGTTAATATTATGACATACGCTCTAACCTAACAGATATTTATTAGTTCAATATTGATTGTTCTTTTGTTTTCAGTGCTGAATTTTACTAGAACTAGTTTCTATGAGAGTCCATTCATATGCATCAGACGGCTACAGGACAACACCGCACCTTTATATGTATGTATGGTGTCTATAAGTTTTTTTTTTTATAATGGATGGATGGATGATACACAAGTAGACGGATTTCTTGATGGTAAGAAATTTACGCAGCCTAGAGACACCAAAGGTAGTAATTGTGAGTTGCCAACCTGAGCTCGGTAAGTTAGCAAAAGCAAAAATAAATAGCAAAAGTAAATTTTGTGGCTACCTTACACTCCAAACCGAAACACGTCAAAGCACTGACGTTATGGCGGCAGGAATAGGCAAGGCGGTGGTATCAATGCGGGCAAGTTTCTGCGAAAATATTACCACCTTCTCAGATGTCACGGTGTTAGTGACGGTAAACCTATGCTCACATTTTACGAGCTGCTTGGCAAGAAGGCAGATGGTCTATTCGGCAAAGGACCAACACGGGGAAACTACGGTTGTCTCATAACATCAGGAGGCATAAAAAATAAGTAAAACTTTCCTGTTTGTGAAAACTAAAATAGCCCTTATATTTACAAAGGTCAGAGATTGAACTGCGGACTGTGGGTTCAACAGGTTAATAAACTTTACAATTTAAGAAGCAATTAATTAATGAATAATTCGGGAATGTTAATTTCTGTTCACACGCACATGTCATATTAGTTTGCAAGTTAATCTGAAACGAAATCTTGTTAAAGGTTATTATTCTTGCTACTAAGTTTAACTTGGCACAATACTACGTAGGGCGTAGACCTTTTCAGAGCCCTTACCATGAGTTTACAGCTTATCAAGTTTATTATTAATTATACTCGCTACTGTCCCTGTATATATTTTTTATGAAAACTTTGAACGGCGCCTCTATTAGTGACTAAGAGAAACACATTTTTAGACCAAAAATGTCATAATTCAACACGTAACTTACCGAACGTAATTTATACCAAAAGGTCCTCATTAATAAACATGAATTTTTGATACTCCACAGATTAATACTACGAGTACATTGTAATACAGACTTGATGTCAATTAAAACCTTGGAGTATTTTAGTATGTGTAGTAGTAGCTAGTTGATACAATTTATTTACAAACGCTTGTACTTTCCACGATATATTTTTATTTTTACAGTTTAGCCAACCGGTTTCGCTATACAAGCATATATGCTTATTAGCCAACCGGTTTCGCTATACAAGCATAATATATGCTTGTATAGCGAAACCATTTGGCTTAACTATAAAAATAAAAACATATTGTGGAAAGTACAAGCGTGTGTAAATAAATTGTATCAAGAATGGAATTCCACCAAGCACCGACGATAAGAAGTATAGAAACTATAGCTAGTTCATAAAGCTTAGTTTTAGTTGGGATTGACCTGAAAAGGCACTTACACTTTATTATTAGAAGAGGTGGTAAACATTTCTGTGAATGCCCTCCCACGTAGTTTTAGAACATTGTGACATTTGGAAATGGCTTTGTACTAGTAGTAAATATTTAAAATGTTGTAGTGATAAATGATAATATTCTTTAGTTCACTTCAGCCGGTTATTGTGAACACGAAAAGATTTCTGACTATACAACTATATACTGATAAGGAATGACTAACGCAGACAACATAAAATTGATTAGATAAATATTATGACAAATCCATCACTAGTATTTATGTGATGTTATCTTAGATATAGATTTTAATAAGATAATAAACAAGCAGGTGGCTTAACAAGAACATCGTCTACAAACATCATAGATTTTATTGCAACGTCACTATATTACGATAGCCGTCTTAGGTCACGTGTGAACATTTTCCAGCCACCCTATCTTTAACCATGAAATATGATAATGGCAAGCACTGATGATCGTATATAATTAGATTGATCTATCATTTCGCGTATGTCTTATATTATGCAAAAATTTACTTACGGAAGAGATTTAATACCCGTGCTATGATATTTAAGAGGTACATGTCAGAGAGACCCATGTAAGGTTCCTATGTATTGAGATTAGGAAGAACATTTGTCTGAATATCCTAAAATAAGTACTATTGTCATCAGATATAGAATAAGCCCTTATTCTGCTATCTCAGCGGCTGCCATAAAACTGTTGTGACTGGTGGCGGGAAATCTTCCAAGTTACACTAAATTCAACAAGCCCAACGAACGTCCCCACTATCCAACACGCAACCAAACCACGAATAAAGTCCAAGTTCGGGAGCCAAACGTATATAACGTCCTTCGCCAACTTTGTCTACAGCAAGTCTCGTCGGAACGGTTAAATGTCGATTTCATGAGGATCATGAAACCTCGGTGGCGAGGCGAAACATACCTGAAATGCGATACTCTGTGGTCAGCTCTGACTAGATTGGCGAAGGACGTCAGACGTTGGATTGTTCCCCGAACTCGGACTTTAGCCGTGTTGGGCTGTAAGAACGTTCATAAGCTTGTCACATTCGGTGTGACTATAAAGATTTCCTGCCACTGGCCACAACAATTACAAGAGTTCCGTGGAGCTAGCAAAATTATAGCTGATTCTAAATCTGTATGTGGTTTCCGTAAAGTAACGCCTAATTCAATAAAATACTCCTTCATTTTTCTCCAGTAACAAAAAATGTTGGTGAAAAACACACATAGGCAGAAGCACAACCACGGCATCCCCGACTAGCCGAAGACACTAAGTCCCACAATGTGATAGGTGGAAAGCATAATATCCAATCACGGGCAACGTCATTTTTACTAGAAAATTTAAAACATATATTGTGTAACTTTTTTAAGAAAATGGTGAACTGTCATTTTTAAATAAATTTTTATTTTTAATTATTATTTTTAATTAAATTTTAAAGTTAAATTTATCTCATTTTTTACCTGTCATTTAGTAGTATTTTTTTTACCCCGTGTTGGTCCGGGCTCCTTTGTAGAATAGACCATCTGCCTTCCTTGCCAGGCAGCTCGTAAAAGGCGAGCACCGTGACATCTGACTAGGTGGTAGTGTTTAGCAGCGACTCGCACGGATTGGTACCACCGCTTTACCTATTCCTACCGCCATAACGTCATGACGTGTTCCGATTCGGAGGTAAGGTAGCCGGTAAACTTCCTTTTGGATCCCGACCTCAGGTTGGCAACGCACCATTACCACCTTTGGTGTATCTAGGCGGCGTGATTGTCTTACCATCAGGAAATACGCGTGCTTGTTTGCCTTCCTATATCATAAAAAAAACCCGTTCTCGATACTAGGAGACTTAAAATATACGACCTAGGTTCTGATCTTAGACCAAGACAAGGCAACTCTACGAGAGATGTCCAACGACTGATTTATTACAGGACACACGGATCTCATTCTGAATATTCATTCACTAGGCCGTGACGTTATTCAGATAAAATTACCAAACATTTATACTAACCTTAATTAAAAATGAAACTATGTCAAAAAAAGAGCTTAATTGGCACCTAATTTATTATAATAGGACTACGTAGTCATAGTATTTCCATATGTATTGGAATATAAATGCTATTAGATTAAAAGACATTATCTTTAATATTATAAAATCGTTAACGAGCTGTGTTTGAACATTGTCATTTAAAAAAAATTTGAACTGAGCTATTGGGCTGATTCTGTAGATCTTCATTTAAAACTTTGGGAACCAATAAAATGTTATTTTATTAGACTTTCAGGTGCTATATAGAAGTGAAAATTGGTTGAAGTTCCTAATTAAAACGGACACCACATTTTAAAACCTCTTTAGGTTATTTTTAAATATTAATTAAGTAAAATAATAGAATAAAAAATATTAGATTTATAATCATTTTTACAACAAAATGTTTATGTATCTTTAACTAATGGAAAAACATTTAATATTTTTTATTAACAATTCGACCTTGTCCATTTAGCTCTTTATTTAAACTCGACTACAGCACGAAAAATCAAGTTTCGCGTAGAATTTTGAGGCCGAAATAGAAATATCCTAATTTTTAAACACTATAACATATAATCACACACCTAAACATTTTTTTAAAAAAACACTTTTCCGCAATTAACTGATTTAAGTGTGAAAAGCACAAGTGCTACTTAAAAAATAGATACACTGTAATTTCACCAACAGTCGATGATAAAAAGTATAAATTCAAGATATAATTAAGTAGGAAAATTTAAACAGTAATATTAAAAAAATATTGCCAAATAACCATTTAAAATGACTAAAATTTTGAATGACTCGAAGTAATTCCAGTTTATAGCACAAATGAACAATTCCTTTCTACTGTAACTTTGGGTATAAATATTTCTTTAGACATATAAGTACATGATATAAGTATCATTGACTAACACAAGTAAATATTCAGCTTACGTTGACGGTTAGCGTAATATATTTCGATATATTTATTTATTCATAACATTGAATTACGTGACGGAAAATAACTAATGCAAATCAACATTTGCAACACAAAGATAAATTTGCCAATGGGAATACGGCTTCAAAAAAACCTTAGTCTTGCAATTCCCATTTTAAGTTACTTGGAAATACTTGACTTTTATGGTCAGATATCGAGCTTTAAAAATAGTTAAAACTAATAAGTAAATTTTATAGAATAATCTCAATTTTATATTGATCGCCTCTGTGGTCTAGCGGTTCAGTTGTTGGACTTGACTGCATGAGGTCCCGGGTTCGAATCCCGGGTCGGGCAACAAAAAGAAAATTGGGTTTTTCCAATTTTCTAATAAAAAAAAGTTGCTCGGGATAGGATATGTGCGTGTGTGTGTGATATGTGATTGGAAATACTTGACTTTTATGGACAGATATCGAGCTTTAAAAAATAGTTGAAACTAATAAGTAAATTTTATAGAATAATCTCAATTTTATATTTTAAGTTATAAGATTCATGAGGTGCTGGGTTCAATAGAATGTTGCCCGGGATTGGATATGTGTTCAGTTGGCGATAAGATCGTCACCTATCACACTGTGCGACTTAATGTCTTCGACTAGTCGTGGGTACCTTGGTTGTGCCTCTGCCTACCACGTCGCTGATACGAGCGTAAAGATTTTTTTTAATAATTAAAAGTAAATGTTTAATGGATAATCTGTTCAGAATGTATTAAAGTAAACCGTTTTTTATTTTAATTATACCCGTTCGCTAAACGATTGTTTTTTTTTTCTATAAAAGAAACAAGCATTTAAATAAATTTCTTTTAAACACAACATAAATAAAAATATGCAGTCACATTAAAACATTGATAAAAAATATTAACGCATACTAATAAAAAACACAAAAATTCCAAAACCAATCTGGGGATTAGAAAATAGTACAGTTACTTACAGAAGTTAGGTATCCAAAACGGTCGCGGAAGGATGAAGCAATTTCAAAAGGAGAGTGTAAACATCAACTGAATATAAATAATATATCGTACTTTCGCGTATTTGGGCACGTGTGTGCGCATGCGACGTGTAAACGCTCGGTGGCGGCGCGGACAGCAGTGATCGCCGCGAGCGTAGCTTCCACTGCTTTCATCGTAACACGCGTCACCGAGACGTCACTCATTGCAATATACCTCGGCGGACATAGTCACGACCTTTTATCTATTATCTAATACTTATTAACTTTGAGTGTCTTCCTTCAGGATATTTAAACGCGTTTGTCCAGATTCGCATTGGACATTAACTGCCTTCCTTCAGGACCTGTGAGCGCGTTCTTCAGATTCGTTCAAGACTTTATCCGTGTTCCTTTTAGACCTTAAGCACGTTTGTTCAGACACGTTTGAGACTTGAAACGTGTTCCATCAGACCTCAAGCACGTTTGTTCAGATTCGTATAAGACTTTAACTGTGTTCAGGACCTTTGAGCGCGTTTGTTCAGATTCGTTTAAGATTTTTAACCGTGTTCCTTAAGACCTCAAGCACGTTTATTCCGACACGTTTGGGACTTTAAACGTGTTTCATCAAACCTCAAGCACGTTGTTCAAATTCGCATTAGACTTTAACTGCGTTCCTTCAGACCTCAAGCGCGTTTGTTTATAACTCATATAGGACTTTAACAGTGTCTATCAGGACCTTTAAACGCGTTTGTTCAGATTAGCATAGGACTTAAACTGCCTTCTTTCAGGACTTTTCAATACGTTTGTTAAGATTCGCGTAGTATTTGGGCTACGTCTCTTCATAACCGTTAAGTGCGTTTAGTCGGATTCGCATAGAACTTTAACTGCGTTTCTTCCGAACTTTTCAGTTAGTAGAGTCACACTGGTAGAGTCGGGCTCGTCAGAATTGGTTCAGTCGCCTTATGTAAAAATTATGTGTGCCTTATCGCAAAAACGTCAGTGTTAGCCATTTGTCGCGATCCAGTTTAGTCGATAGAACAGCAGGTGTGTTTACAAGCGGCTTAACATCCCAGCTTCAAGTTTACAACACACCGGTAACACTTTGGATGTTTTTAGACAACATTCACATTGTCTGTATTACAGTCAGGAAATCGGCCTGTTTAACTTTCAATATTTTAAACGCGAAACAATCGGATAAACCTCAAAGTCAAATGTTTTCTGTGATGTCAAAAGGAAAGAGTTGGTACTCACCGACTGATTTGGTATCACAGCAGTCTATGGTGGTATTTATAATCCGAGTATCTGCAAAAAATGAATAAAACATCTCTTTATCTGAAGTACATTAGATCTTTTTAGTATCACAATATTCCTTTCTACTTCACCAAACAATTCCTAGTATGCTACTGTACACTACTCAATTTATAATATTTTTTTATAATATTACTACAAATCAAATTGTATGTAGTAAACAAATTTTTAATGTTATGAAAATATTAAAAAAACTGAAGGGGTTATCCTAATTTTGGATGTACCGTTATGGTATTGCCATTACTGTCATTGTTCTCTTGCAGTTTAGGGGGTAGAGTAAAACTGTAAACTTACCGGTAAGGTCAAAGGAGTAACATTAAAAACTCGAACTTATGCTCTCTATAACTAAACTCGAATAGATTAGTAATGCTTAATTAGCATCAGAATTAAATAAACTAACGATTTTTTGTTCGGCATTTAAAAATACTACTATGGAGAATCTAAACTATCCATATACAAAATATAGTCGAATTCGTTTCATTAGCTCAGCAGTAAAATTGACAGAATATAGAGGATGTTTTTATCGCTATAACGTTAGGTATTATACAAGAAAAAAAATCTAACGAGACTGTGCAGACGACACATATATTTTATTTCTTTTTGATTAACTTTGATATACAGATACATAAAACTTGGACCTTAGCTTTCCATCTCACTATGCCATTCACAATGAAAAAATAATATATATGACTAAGTTCATTATCGTACATCAAGCCTGAAAACATCACTCTTTTTAGCGTAGTTGTGAAAGGAAAAACACAAGTTTGCGCCATGTGCATGTGTTACTACAGGCTAAATATTTAAAAGCCTTTCAAACTTTCATGTCCACCAAGGACACATTTGCCAATCAGTTTAACTTGAGAACAACTTGACTTCATACGGAAGTGCAAC
>NJDC01000472.1:239447-265948 GCA_002245475.1 Calephelis virginiensis
GGCCGAAATTTGACACAAATCTTAATATCTTGTTGATAAGAATGCCATCTTCATTTCTCAAGACCAACTACTTTGTTTCCAAACTTTTTAGTGTGCCATCTGTGATCTTTTATTATTATCATCAATATATTTGTTTGTGTGTATCAAATGCATGGTAGTGTAGGTAATGTTTTATTAATTGATTTAATGTACTTTATAAGCATTATTATTGGAAAATATAAGCGTTCTGTATTTCTCTTACACATAAACTATAAGTGTGCCAAATTTTATGCTCTTGCATCCGCGCAATTTTCGTAAATAGGGGTTCCAAGTTTTGGCATCACATATTAATACATAGATACTGTATATGTGAAAATTACAGCATATTTTGTGTCTGTATCCTGAACTAAAATTACACCAACACAAAATTAATTTGCTTCATCAAAACGTAAACTTCAATTTTTTTAAAGTTTGATGTGATGTACTTAAAATTATAGAGTAAGTTTTGTAGTTCAAAAATTACAGACATCATAGCTGTTACTAAATATGATCCGAAAAAATTGCATTTAAACTTGCAAACCAGTGTGCAGGAACATTTTAACATACAGGTCATTTAATAAGCTGGCTTTTGGACTTATAGATACTTTTAATTTAAAAAAGTTTAATCACTACTAGGTAGGTTTTATGGGGAATCAACTTCATATTTAATATAAGGTGAAGAATAACAAACAATACATTTATTTTATCTGTTAATTTATCTGTTATATCCCACACAAACTGTTATTAGCTTTTAATGTCTGATGGTACAAATATCTCTGGGCTCAGCTAGTCAAATAATATTTATGAATGTTACAAAAACAAAAAAGAAAATTTGTCCATATATATATCCATTTTCAATTTCAATTTTCAAACAGTTGATCAGGAATAATCACAAATGATATCGAAATTAGCGAGTAATATAAAAATCTGCTAATCATTTTATTGAATCAGGCCTTACTTTATGGAAATCCATTGTAGCAGATGTAGAATAAGCCTTACTTTGCCAATTTCGAGTAAGCCGTGTAACTGTTATAGGGAGAAGTCCATGATGTGGAAACATTTGTTAGGCTTGTCACATTCTGTGTCAGGCAGAAGACTTTTCACCAAAACAGTTACATGGCTTACACATAATTAGCTAAATAAAGACTTATTATACATCTGCTGCTAAACATTTTTGAAAATACAATTATTATGATTATGTCATTATACAATGATACTGAAATGAAATTAAAATTATTTATTGAATGATTATGTGTGTGTACACACATAATCATTCAATAAATAATTTTAATAATTTATTATAAGTTTTTAAGCATACTATTATAATATACTGTTATAAACTGTTACCTGATATACTGTTTCCCAAAGTATCTATGTAATTAAAACAATACACTTCATGACCCACTCATTATTTTTAAAGGCAAACTAATTAATTTAATTAGTAACATTAAGTTTAATAATATTTGTATCAGTAAAAATGATTTAATAATATTATGGAGCTGTTGTGTGTATTTCTACAAAAGAATTTCATGGTTATTGTTAAAAAAAGGCAGGAAAATTGTAACCCGGTGTTTTATATTGATGGCCTAGTACTTGGTTGAATCAGCATCTATATTTAAGTTATTGCTATTTTCTTTAAAACCAAAGCAATAGAAATAGATAAAACATTTTTGTGCTGTCAGATTAATCTTTAAATGACATTTCTTGTTTTTTGTGTTATATATAACAAAATATTCCTATAGGAAGGCAAAAAAGCAGACGGATTTCCTGATAGTAAGAAATTAACGCCGCCTAGAGACATCAAAGGTGGTAATGGTGCATTTCCAATCAAAGGCAGATAAGTTAGGCCTCGAGCAAAAGTACATGTACCGGCTACCTTACCCTCCGAACCAGAACACATGATGTTATGGCGGCAGGAATAGATAAGGCGGTGATACTTTACCACCTTGTAGGATGACATGGTGTTAGTGACGGTGAGCCTATGCTCGCCTTTTACGAGCTGCCTGGCAGGAAGGCAGATGGTCTACTCTACATGGTCTTCTCTATGGCTGTACTAATATGACATGTCTAAAATGTTCCATCTCTTTTGTTCTTGTTTCATTTGAAAAAGATATGATACGTCTAAAATAAGTTTAGTTTGTGAAAATCCGAATCACCACCATTGCCAGCGAAGGTTAGAATGTTGGTTTGGTGACTATGTCGTGACTGCATTGTGTTGGGTTTGTGATGATATTGCGACAGCATCTTGACAGTAATAGAGAAGCTAAAGTCAATGCTGGGTCCTGAAGATGTCGTAACATTGTAGTGATGATATTGCCACTGTGTTGTGATTATAACAAAGTGATATGTAATTCCCTGAGTAATCACATAATCCAAACAAACCAAATAAAAATTGTTAAATTGAGAATGTCCCTTTTCATTAAGTTGTACATACCAATTAATTTGTTAGATTAGCCTTGTCTGTTATTTGACCAACAATTCAATACCTATTTAAAAAACAAGTTGGTATAATCAGTGTCGGAACAAAAACATTTCAGAATCTTATAACTGTTCAAAATCAAACTGGATGTTAGTAACATATTTTTATTTTAGCACTTGCCCTGTGCTTGGGATAGATTTCTATAAATTTTTAAAGAAAGAAAAAAAAAATCTTGAATCCTCAGTAGCTCAATTGGTTAGAGCATTCGTCGGCTTGAGACGAAAGGTTACAGGTTCAAATCCTGTCTGGGGCGAAATTTTTTCTTTCTTTAAAAATTTATGGATGTTAGTAGTTTAATGGTAAATTTTGTTTTCAGAAGACTTTAAAATATCAGGACAATTCAGATGAATTTCTACTATCTGGCCCCCCAAAATCTACTCCATATTTCCAGAATTGAAATTAATGACATGACACTTATGTTATTTTAAGATAACAGACATTTGTAACTATCATTAGGTAGTTTGGTTTTGGCAAAATTGTGAATGAAGGTGGTCATAATTTTTTCATTATTATTGAAATTTGCGTTTATATTGAGTAAAATTGATTAATTTTGGTGGGAATTAGATTAATTTTTTTCAGTGAAAGTGCACAAATGAAATAATCATGAATAAAATTAGTGTATCGTCTATTTCCTCGCTGCTATCAAATCTCACTAGATACACTTGAGTAACAAAGCCAACGCTTTATTCAAGACCCTGACCTGACATGACTTTGTACATAGTGACTAATGACTGTATAAGAATTAAGTTACTTGTTACTTGACATTGACAAAGTACTTAGTCGTGAAAAACGATGAAAAGCCATATTTATAAAAGAAGAAGAATCATTAGTTTTAACTAAATAAAAAGTAGGTTACATCGCTTGTTTATGAATGCATTCCTTGAATAAGTACATCCCAACGACGTTATTAAGGTGTGAAAGTCTGTTTCAGTTGGTGCTTTCCAACACAGTAAAAAACAAGAATATGGATTTCCAAACAGTAAGCACTAAATGCCACTTGCAGAAGCCGTAACTTTAAATAATGCATAGCCTAAGGCCAGGATACCATGCCTATTGTAAAAATTTTAGCTACACCCAACCAAACAGAAAAACAACATTGACAGATACTGACTTATGAAAGCAGCAATTGGTGTTACATAAATATTAAAATAATGCAAAAAAAAAATATGGATATCTATTTTATTAAAGATTGAATTAATTCATACCTTTTAAATTTAATAAGACAGTCGTATTAGCAGTGAAAGTAGATAGTTCATAAGTAAAACAGATATTATTTAAAAGTTATTACTTCTAAAGACATGTATCACGGACAACACCACATTTTAATTTCAAACTGGTAAAAAGTATTTCATTTATTTTTAACTGTAACGTAACAGTGGGCGTGTACAAACCTCTAGTGGTTTAACATAGTTATTAGTCACGAGATATTAATTTCACTTACCAATTAATAAACGCTGACGATATCACACATTCGGTCATCACAGAATTTAAAAGCAAACTGAGTTAAGCATAAAATACTGCAAACTTTAAATTTGTCATCTATTCATTGAACACTATTGGATGACTAATTTAGGTTATAAATACGGGAAAGTTTCTATTTTAACTGTCATTATTTATATTAAAACAAAACCTAATACCACGTAATAAACAACTTCCACTAAAACAATATAAAAAGAAACTGGGCTTGTAGTAAAATAAGGAAATACATCTTCAATTTCACTCAATTGACTGACTTCTCCATTTTTTTAAAATGAATAGTGTTGTGCTGTCGAGTGTCGAGGCATTTCTACATTGTTACGAGTTATGATAATCGATAACATTCCGAATCGATTGTTTTACTATTCGGTTAGGTCGACAAAGATTTATATTTCCAAATTTAAAACGGATTATGAAACTTGCTTTTAAAAGTTATTGCATGATTAGTTGACTCTCTTCAGTTTTTCACGACTAAGTACTTTGTCAATGTCAAGTAACAAGTTACTTAATTCTTATACAGACATTATCCGATCCAAGCTGGGGAGTATGCCTATGTATATCTGCCCTTATCACCCAAGAGTATCCCATCCTTATCCCCCAGTTAGCTAGTAGGTACATGAGGACTTACATACATATGTATGTTGGTAAATACCTACGTATTGGAGAATCCAAAATTCAGTATCTACCAAGAAGAAAGATCCTATTTTCTAGTTTCCACTTTCTATTCTCTCTGTCCTTAGACTATGATTAAGTGACTATCGCAGGTTTTGTGTCCATTATTTAGTCCAAATAAAGTCTACGCCTTAAACCACGATTGCAACATATTAGTCCATAAATATTTTTTGTTTTGTTCTTACACAAATTCTAAAAAAATTAAACATGAAGCACATAACCCGTAATCAAAACCCAGGTAAAAAAGTCACGATCTTTTGATAAAACTTTTTGATAACAGCGCCACCTAGCCATATTTTGAAGTACAAAGGTATGTATAGTTTGTATGAACATTCTTTTTTAATCATTAAATTAAATTAAATTGTTCTACTTTTCTTTATACTCTGTACTGGCATCATCGAAAATAAGGACATACAAATCGAATTAATGAAGCTTCTCGATAACTCTCAATGTAGGTATTGCATACCAGTGCATACAGGTAATATGCCTATCAGATAAGATTTTTTGCCAGACTGGGAACAAATACTGAGCTCTTCTTATTGCTGGACTCATGTTGAGTAACATGAGTTTTAGAGTTTCGCAGCGAATCGCCCGGATTAGTACCACCGCCTTACCTATTCCTGCCGCCATAACGTCATGACGTGTTCTGGTTCGGAGGGTGAGGTAGCCGCTCTTTGGGTAAGCGGTAAACCTACTTGTAGGAGTGGGCGATACAAATAAATATATTAAACCAATATCGTAATATCAGATATCGAGTCATGTAAAAACTACATATTTTTTGAAACACTATTGCTGCATTGTGGCGATACTACGCTATGCTCGGTTTTCTATCTCCCTCGATATCTTAAAAACTGTATGCCTGATGAAACACTATAATGTCATATATTCAGCGATACACACAATCGCCTTATTGTAAAAGCCTATAGAATACTAGTTGTGTTTTTTAATAAATAATATGGTTCATAATCATATAGCTTTCGGCTATTCAAGTAACACTAATATCTTTCTACTAAATTTAACCTCACAATAATAATGTAAAATATTTTAGCATACCCACATAAAGTGATAATATTGCAGCCAGTCCTAAGCTTGGGCAAAGTATAAAGGGCAGTTTATTTATTATAACAATATTATCAATAGTCAATACCAGCCAGCTACAGTCAAAATTGAATTAGGCTGAAGGCTTGAAATGACTTCCGTTGAGATAATATGATATCTGATGTATCTGACAGTATTTGTCAATATATAGTTTAAAAAAATATATAGTTTCGGAATCTGATACCTATCAAATATCAATACAAAGCTACGATTCGATATCTTAAAAGCACGATATTATGCACTCCTATATTAGTGTAACATTATAATTACACATTGTCACTTACCTATTACCTTATCACGCAAATCGAAAGAAGTCATATTTTATATTTTGTACCTAGTCATATTTTTATACTCGTATTTAACAGTAGTTGCGTTTTTCATATTTTCTCTTTAGAAATAAGTGCGAATTTGTTTTTTTTTTGTAATGGCTAATACATTGCTAACCGCAAGGTTTTTAAACGTTTCCCCGATTCTAAACTACACAATGCCATCTCTTGACAGTAAATCACAACTGTTTTAAGTGTTGGTGTTACAGTACCTATTTAAATGAACTACTTGTAATGAATAATGTAGAATGAAGTTTACAGAATATTGTAAATCATATATATATATATGTTGCGAATTGATCGGAGTCAGTTGTGACCCAAAAATTGTAATTGTAGGTCTACTGAATAATCATAAGGAATATAAACGCATAATATAACATAAGGAATAATCTCTTTTATGAAGCAGCAAAACAAGTCCGATACTTAAACGGCACAATCATGCGTCATGTATCCTGTGACGTAGATAGACTTGTGCAAAGGACGTTTACACGCAAAGACAGCAAAAAGGCTTACATACGTGGCCGTGATGTAGCAGATAAACTGCAGGAAAGTCGCCTTAAGTAGTAATGAAGAAAATAAAAGAAAACCTTTGTTGACACGCTAAAACTTACCACACATCATTAACGAAAAAACAACTAAAAAACTAACCTAACACTTAGTATAAGCAACATAAATTAAGGACAATTAAAATTATAATACAATATAGAAACATGAGTAACATGAGTCCAGCAATAAGAAGAGCTCAGTATTTGTTCCCAGTCTGGCAAAAAATCTAATCTGATAGGCATATTGCCTGTATGCACTGGTATGCACTACCTACATCGAGAGTTATCGAGAAGCTTCATTAATTCGATTTGTACGTCCTTATAAAAGAATGTTCATACAAACTATACATACCTTTGTACTTCAAAGTATGGCTAGGTGGCGCTGTTATCAAAAAGTTTTATCAAAAGATCGTGACTTTTTTACCTGGGTTTTGAGTACGGGTTATGTGCTTCATGTTAAATTTTTTTAGAATTTGTGTAAGAACAAAACAAAAAATTATTTATGGACTAATATATTGCAATCGTGGCTTAAGGCCTATGCCTTAAACCACGATTACTAAATTCTACGATTATTAAAGTCTATATTTTGTTTGGACTACATAATGGACACAAAGCCTGCGATAGTCACTTAATCATAGTCTAAGGACAGAGTAGAATAGAAAGTGGAAACTAGAAAGTAGGATCTTTCTTCTTGGTAGATACTGAATTTTGGATTCTCCAATACGTAGGTATTTACCAACATACATATGTAAGTCCTCATGTACCTACTGGCTAACTGGGGGATAAGGATGGGATACTCTTGGGTGATAAGGGGAGATATGTACATAGGCATACTCCCCATCTTGGAGGCTAAATAACCGGGCCATTCTGGGGCCACCGGCGAAACCAATTGGACCAGGAGGCTGTTCCTCAGTACCCTTCTCTCAGTTGTACTACTGCTAGATTCTGCTGGCACCGTTTTACGTTTCCGGGAACAAAGAACAGTGAGTAGATAGGTATGTTAAAGCAAAAAGAGAATATAATCTCTCTGTGTTAAAGTTTAAAATAATAGGTATACTGGGTCTTCTCTTTGAGATTTGGCTACACTTGTAGGGTTATTCTCAGAGATCGATTCATGCAATCTTGGAAATTGGAATAAGGATGACATTTTAGTTACTCTCGAACACAAAACTAGCGAATTATTATCATTTAGTTAATAGTAAACAATAAATTATTTTATCGATTCCTAGAATTTATTTGTAACTAAATGTTAATAATCCGCTAGAAGATACTGTGTTCAAAAGTATCTGTATTCAAAATGACGTATACAATTCCAATTTCCTATTGGCATGATATCGAGATTCAAGAGTAACCCATTACCCAACTGATCGTCAAGAATGAGGGAAGCGAAGCGGTTAAGGTCTACAACGCGAAGCTGCCTGCTCTGTAGTCGCATTTGTCTGCACGCACCTGCACAGTCCGGGCTAAACTTTATTTTGGTCAATTGTCACAGACGTAGCCAGAACGGATGTAAGACTTTAAGTTGATGATGTGAATAAAATTGCATATCTTGGTAGTGCTATTAGCAGTAATGGAAGGTATAAAGTCACATAAAATGGCTGTAATTTTGTCAACTCTTGTATTAAGTCACTAAAATTATCAGCCGGTTATAATATTGCTTGTACTAATAGGTACAAAATATTAAGGATTGTATGAAGACAAGCTATGCAATCAGGTGTTTTTTTTTTTAAAAAATAAGGCTTTCCAAATTACCCATAAGGTGGGGCTAATTAAAATCAACTGGATTTGTACTAGAAAACAGGTACAGTGGACCTCCGGTAATCCGACAAACGTTTTGCAGGGCGATGGCGGATTATCGAATTTGTCGGATTATAGAGTACTGCCTAAGATTGATGGATTTTTATGACGACCTTGTGATCTGACAAATCATAAATTTATTTAAACTAAGAATCACACTACACAATAATGTTTCTAGATACAATACAATTACATAATATGTGAAATTTAGTAAATTAAACACCGTAAGGGAATGGCTGCGTGTTAGTTACAACTTTATGTTTAATCATGCCTTAGTAAAGATTTACCGAAATATTTAGGTATAATGAACAATGTTAGGAGTTTCGGATTACAAGGGGCGCCGGATTAGACAGGGTTTGGATTAACGGGGGTCCAATGTATATAGATTTGAAATAACCATTTAAAATGTGTGGTGTTGTATTTGGAAATGCAGTAGAAGCGTGATCACAGTAAAAACTAAATATAATTAAGTTCTTGTAAACTAAATAATTGAGGTGTTATTAGGAAAAATGAGCTATTTAGTACTACCCAAATAACCCCATATATTTGAAATAACCCCATGTTGCGTTCCAATAAGCCCCATATTAAATAATTCACTAAAACACAAAAACTATTGTTGCTATTTAAAATGTTATTTCTGATTAATAAAGGTGAAAATAGTATTAAAAATTTAGAAACTTATGAAAACAATCGAGTCTACGAAAAATTTTACACTTCTAAAAGTTTGCAACTCTCGATTTTGAACTAAAATATTTTTTTTATAAAAAAAACCGTTTACTACTGTCATAGTATCGAATGAACTTTTCTGATTGGTTAATTTAAAATCAACACTAGCGCTGTGATAAAATTTCGAAAGCGTACTGTGTTGCGTTCAGTTTTATTAAAAAAATAAGGATGCACTCTTATTTTAATTTTTTTTTCAAATAGCCTTTTGTTTCCCAAATAACCCCATTTTACAGTTCTAGGGATGTCGAAAAAATATCGTTTTACAGGGAATAGTGTCAACGGAGTCCTGGATTAGCTATTTCAAACCGAGCTTTAGAGTCAGGATATTAGATTCACTTTTGCATAATTCTGTGCTTACCCAAAGTTGTACAGAAGCTTTGCTTCTATGCCAGCAAAAGCATTAAAGTAGGATAAATGCCGTCAAAATGAGAACGCTATGGAAAAGCAATGCTGTAAGGCTCGATGACAGCATTTGCAAAAGTAAGATCCGACAAAGGGTAAGGACTCCATAACGACCCTGTCATGCTCCGATCCGGAAGGTAGAGTAGCCGGTAGAGTAGAATGGCTACGATGCAAGCAGGCTAACATCATCGCTGCAGGACAGCAACGAATCTGTAACATCTACAGTATCTATAGGCTACGGTTGTCTCTTACCTTCAGGATAGCCGTGTGCTTGTTAGCCGATCTATCACATAAAAAATAAAATTGTAACTCTAGACGCACTGCACTAAACACGAAGTTATAGGTGGATATTCTACGGTAGTGGTATATAACAAATATAAACACCCCTTCCAGAACCTACTTGTAATGTTATTCGGAACCATCTCGATCTCGTCAGCTTTTAAACGAAAAATCGGCATTGAAATCGGTTCCTCCGTTGAAAAGTTATGATTCCACAGACACACACAGATTCGATAAATAGCACCTTCCTTCGTTGGTTAAAAAAAATCCCTTGGCAATCGCATCATGCGTGAACCGGTGGAAAATTTCGAAAATTCTTTTTTTGTGTTAGTTAGTGTTAGAAGAAGTTTTAGAAAGAATAATGTAAGTTTATCGGGATACATCACTCGCTTATGTTAATAGGGGGGCTCCACACGGATTAAAACATTGGTATGCATCCGTGTGGAATATAGACTTAATCGAAATTTTGTTTTGTTTCAAACAAAGTTTCCGCCAAGGTCACCTTTGTGGAAGGCATGATTGGGGCGTGATTACAACCGTCTGGATAATGCTTAATGTATGTACTATATATGATCAATGTATGTATGTTTAATCAGTGCAGTCAGTCCAAATATGTAATCGAGTCCTGAGAGATCCGCCGGAGTTTTCTGACCAACGTTAACGTTTCTAGGCACTAGCATGTCAATTCTCGCTACTTTTGTGTTCCAGTTTGATTGGTGGCGTAAAAGGTAAACAAAAAAAATTAAGCCCAAATTGCCGATGCACCAGTAACTACTTTGTTATTTATGCGACAAGTGATTCTAACCATCAGGAGATTAGTTTGATTGTTTGTCTTCGTTTCTTATTGAATACCATTAGATCAATGAAGCAACTATCAGATCATTAGTATGTTACTGGTAGATGATTGTCTTGATGATAGAGCACGTCGAAGAAACGTGAAGTTTTAAACTCCTTGATTATCATCAATATCAGTTTATCAACACGTAAATGAAGATTATAATAGTTTATAATATTTTTTTTTATCTTATTACTTAATGTTTTGGCAAATTGTTTTTAAATGTACGAAAGAATGATTAATGAAGATCAAATAAGTGCCTTAAAAAATAACAAGGCAATGTAACATAAGAGTAGTACTTAGTGTCGATCTTGTGTGATAAAAATTATAGTTTCAGCTCAACATGTCAAAATCATCTGTAATAATTCTAGACCGAAAACCTAAAACACATAAGTCAAAAACCGTGCAGCTAAAAAAGAAATAAAAAAAGCAATATTTTTGTTGGCTAATATATCTTATATCTTTTCATAAGAACGCCTAGGTAATTTGTTTTATATATTATGTGTTGGCTCATGGCTGCCAACCTAAACACGTCAAAATGACTTCTCGTAATATGTGATGGGAACGAAAGATTTTCCTTTATCAAAAGTTCCCTAAATATTGATCCACGGTAAGCCACTACACAAAATTTGGTAAAAATCTGTTCCGCAGTTTTTGCGTGCGTTGAACAAAGCGACTTTATTAATCCTCGTTTTGGGTTCTGTATCCAAAACGTAGCAAACTCGTACTTCAACCATTGTTTAAAAAAACATGTGTAGTATTCATGTAATCTGTATATTAATACGTGATGCCAAAACTTTGGACCCCTTTTTACGAAAATTGCGCGGACAGAGGAGCATAAAACTTTTGGCACCATACAGTTTATGTCTAGGAGAAGAGCAGAACGTTAATATTTTTCAATAATAATGCTTATAAAGTACATTAAATCAATAAATAAAATATTACCCACACTACCATGCATTTGACACACACAAACAAATATATTGATGATAACGATAAAAGATCACCGATGGCGCACTAAAAAGTTTAGAAACAAAGTAGTTGGTCTTGAGAAATGAAGATGGCGTTATTATCAACAAGATATTAAAATTTATTATGGTCGAATTTCGACCAATGGGCGACCACTAGTATAGATTATTCCTGATCTAGTATAAGTTTCTTTCTAATAAGACGGCAGATTTTTAAAATTATATTTGTTTAACAAAATGTCTAATTAATAATACTTCACCAATAATTAGTTCGCAAAGTCAACGATGAGCAGAATGTTTAGCAAGGAAATCTATTTTCGAATTGAGCTATCGCCCTCGCCATAGAACTGACTCCAGCAAGACCAAACTTGGACTTGATGCTGCGTTCTGAAAGCTGAGATGCGGAAGGGCTTATGGCTCGTCACTTGGCTTAGGGCACCGACTGAAAAAAGAAATTCTTCGTCGCTTAGATTAGACCGATAACAACGGTGTAATGTTATGGTGGAAATGTTGAAGTGTAGGAGAAGACGAGATACACGAAGGCGATCACATAGTTTTGGAGCGGCCACTTACTATATCAGGGATAAAAATAACTACGTTAAAAAACCGACTTCAAAACTAAAAATTAAAAATTAGTAATTTCATTTTATACCACCTATCCTATTAATATTATATAAATGGGAAAGTTTGTATGTTTGTTTATTTGTTACTCCTTCACGCAAAAACTGCTAAACTGATTTTAATAAAATTTGGCACACACATTTAGAGTGTAACTTAGACTAACACATAGAGTAGATTTTATCCCGAAACAATGTTCCTGTGGGACAACGCGGGCAACGCCGCTGGCGACAGCTAGTTATTTATATCAGTGTTGTTGCTGATGCAGGTTTGCTGATGCAGCTGATGCTGATGTTGATGCTGAACTTTTAAAATTAATATCAGCTGATGTTAATGCGGATGCTGATTTAATGAAAAAAATATATGTTCACGCACATATTCCTGAAGTAGTAGGCAGAGATAAACCAGATTACCCATGATTAGCCTTAGGTACTTTAGACCCACAATGTGATAGTTGACAAACCTATTGTCAACCAGACACTTATCTAATCTACGGGCAAGTTCGGTTTAGTTACGAGAATAATCCTTTCCAAAAATATTACATTTTTATTTACTAATGTCAAGTAGGTACTTCCATTCTTTATTTTTTAGTGGCGAAGGCATTATTTATAAAACTATATCTCACCAAAAACATTTCATGTAGAATGTTGCCAAGACAACCACATAAGGTTTGCACTGTGAAAAAGATAACAGATCTCATGTAGAGCCAAGCTTCTGAATCTATACGACTAAATTTTACAAATTCTACATATCAGTAAAACTATATGGCTTCGCCGTTTCGCTACCATAATTGTGGAGGTGATGCGAATATTTAGTTTCTGAAGTAAGTAACGAAACAGCCAAGCCGTACATTATTACTGATGCGTTGAATTTGTGTGGTTAGGGTAGGTAGAGTTAGGCCGTGTAGATTCAGAAGCTTGGCTCTACATGAGAACTGATTCCTTTTCACAGTGCAAATCTTTTGGCGACATTGCAACTTGGCAACATTTATACGAAATATTTAAGGTTTGATTTCAGTTCTTTTTATAAGTTGCTTTTCAGATATTTTTTTCTTTTTTTGGGGTTTATTTCTTGTACATAACAGTTCCGAATTTTATATCTCATTCTCTGTCGTTGTTTTTTTCTTTGATAATTTTTTAATTGATTACCATATTCCATTTGCCGCTAAATCAGGGTGATATTTCACTCCCCAATTTTAAGGGATGGGGGCGAAAGTTATTAGTTTATCTGGAAGCACGGTAGTGTTGTTTTGTATTCTGAACTTTGTTACCTACATACCAAAATTTCGACTTTCTAGCACTTCAGGAAATACCCTACCCTACCCATTTTGAAGTCTCAAACAAGCTTTCACCCTCCCATTTTAGGTCATAAGTTTATTTTAAGTCATAAGTTTATGAATTTTTTGTTGTTTGTATACTAAACTTAGATTACATACCAAATTTTAGCTTTCTAGCATTTCAGGAAGTAGCCAAACATTGTGATAATCATCAGTGTGTCAGTGTTATCAGTGAGTGTGTCAGTGACGAAATCGGTGTATTTTAGATATCAATAAAATTTAAAGTTGTAAAATTATTGCATTGGGACTATGAATGTTTAATAAGTATATAATTGACACCATAATCTGAGAATATGAACTGTCTGGAATATCGGAAACTAACTCAATGAGGGTTCCAAAAAAACGGCAAAAGACTTTGAAAGAGGTGCCCTTGCGCTACGCTTGACTCGTCTGGGGCCATCACCGTGCTCCCAAATCAATTAATTTAAAAAATTCAATAAGTAGCCAAAGTATTTGTTTACCAATTGTGATGACAAGTAATGATTTATCCCTTTGATTGGTCAAAAATTCCCGCCGTGGAAGGACAGCCGCGCACTCAACAGACATGTCACGCCCTGAATATCAACAATAAAATCAGCATCGATTTATGCGGATGCTGACGTGGATGCTGATGTTGAAAACAATGCTGATAATCAACTGATGCTCATGCTGATGCTGATATTCGCAACATCCCTGATTTTTATGTGCTATTTACTAATAGGTCTGAAATCTGTGTCAAGCAATTTAATACTCATAATACCTACCTAATTATTAGTGTTAGCCTTTAGGCTTGGCACTTTCAAACCTATAACCTAGTGAATAGCACATATTATAATGAATAGGTAATAAGGTAGTTTCCCCAGATCGTGTCCATTTAGTGAAGTTGGCAGGTTTGAGGTAAAATATAAAAATGTTCTAGATCTAGTTTTGAATTAACTAATGTTGTAACCCACTCGTACTTATAGTCTATTTTAGGATGAAGCTAAGTTTTAGCCAATATGTCTAGTGATTATTTTTTAATAATTAAAATAATCGAAATAAGGCGATTTCGCCAATTCGCGCCCACAAAATCCAGATCGCATCCACCTATGGACCAGTTTGCGTCCACCAACTCATAACGGGGTTAAGGGGAGATTTTATTAAGAAAATTTATAGAAATGTTGGGTTTTAAGTCTTTCTTTATAAAATACATATGTTTACGCCTAGTCCCTTACAGGGTTGGCAAAGAATATCGAGTACCAAGTGTCACTAGCTTCCTTCACATTTATTACTTTTTCATACAAAGAAGCTGGTTGTGGAGACTGTGGTGGCAAGAGTTGGCCCTGGGTTAAATTGCCCATGGTCTCCCCGGGCAACTAAGTACGTCCATCCAATTTCGCAATGTATGTCTGTACTGTCAATCTTTCATCTGCCATTCTTACAACAATAACCAAACAAGAGAACATGCCCTTACTCATTGCCCTCACTCTTTCTCTGATCTTATTGTTACGATTGCCGTCAGTCAAACTATCCCTGCTAAAAAAGCATTACCGGGATAAACAAATTCATTTATTTGTTCCAGCGATACTACGTCTACTAAAACTCTTGAATATGTTCTGACTACATCTCTTTCATGTGCTATTTTGGTTTCATTTGCATTCAAATGTAGATGCACCTTTTTCTTTCCAATCGTCATTTATTAGTTCATTGCTGTTTGCAGCTCAGATTTGGAGCCCAAAATTACATCATCGATTGTTTATAGCAGGCAGGTCACCACTAGGTCATATAATTTTTCTTTTTTTCGCATCCACAATATCTTAATTTTAGAATACAGATATTTTAAAATCTTTAAAAGATTTTGTTAGATCTGCAGGTCGTCAATTTTCTCTTAGAGATTTCACATCGAGCACGTCCATTTCACAATTTTTTTCACTTTTTTTAAATTTTTTTCTTAACTATTTTTACCTCTCGTGTTCCCTCTTTTGTTCTTGATATGCTCTTTATTTTTATTAATTTCTAATAAAACATCGTCATCCGGGATAGAACATGTGCCCGGTTGGCAATAGGTTTACCATCTATCGCATTGTGGAACTAAGTATCTTAGGCTAATCGTGCATGTTTTAATTAAACCTTTGTCCACTTCTTTGTCTTTATGTACTTAAAATTTATTATACAGCTGTTTGTGTATACCTAAGAGGAAGCAAGCAGAAACAGTTTGATGCGCTTATTCCCTTCCAGGGCGGTAGTGGGTACTAGTCCCGATGGGATTATACAATGCACTCTACCGGCTCCCAACTATCTATAACTGTCTAATTTAATTTTATAAAACAGTTACTTAAGATTTAGTATTTAAATAAACAAGTGGACGCAAATTGGTATGTAGTATAATCCGTCCATCCAGCTTGCGTCCAGGTAAATTTTGACATCTATATCTATTTCTATTACCATAATAATGCGGACGCAAATTGCCTATTTTAATAAGCATAATACTATTGGTAAAAACAAAGTAAAACCCCATCTTTATAACATACTGCTTTATATTAAAATAAAGGATCAAGTTAGAAATAGTAAGATGAGTTCGCGTCCACCCTGGACGCAAACTGGCTAATTCATAAAATTGGTATACCAGTTCGCGTCCACATCATTTTTACTTTAAAAAATACAATAATCAATCAAAATTATCATTATTTTTATTCATTTATTCATTTTCAAGGTCTAGGAACTAATACAATCGTTAATTAAACTTAAAACATTGAAAAATTACGTATGAAACGCGCGCCGGTTCACTATTTTTTTTCTAAAATTATAGATATTTACACAACTTTTTTGTATAGATAAGATTTATTATTTTTTTAAACAGGAAAAAATATGCGTTCAGTTCTTTTGTCTGTGTATGTGTGTTTCTAATATATTGTATCATAGGCAGAAAAAACTTTTCATTTTCCTAGTTTGTTAGTACACTTATTTTTAAGGGTTTTTTAAACGGTGTCCGCGAAATGGACGCAAATTGGGGGGTGGACGCGAACAGGCGAACAAACCCTATATAAAGAATATTTAATCTTTATTGTTTTTGACTTTTTAGTTTTGAAGTCGGTTTTTTTAATATTTATTTTTATTTAATACTTTTTAGTTTATTGGTGATACAATTTAATTTAATTAATTGATAATTTAACTTAATAAATTTAATCTTTACAGCATGGTATACGGCTTTATATAATAAAACCTTACTATATATCTTTAAAGCATGTTGCTGAATACCGATGTGTCTGTAATCTTGTCACTAAGTCAAATATGTGAATCAGAGGATTGAACTTTTTTGTATGAAGCCTGGCTTAGTGCCTGTCCGCCATTTTGTTTTTTTTTTTTCAAAATGGCGGCGCACGATAATTTCTAGTTTAGGGGACACTTGTTACAAACAAAAAAGTATTAAGATCAACATACCTAAAGTGTCACGTTACAGAGCTATTTCCAAAACAAAATGATGTCGAGGATTTGGCCCAAATCAATAAAATTATATTTTAAGTTGTATTTTTGTAGTCATGATAGTCTAAGTTCATTATCTTATTGCCATTTTAGAGAAATACTCAGGGAATAAAGTTGGTTAACGTTTTTGAATTACCAACTCGACGTTATAAACGTTGGTCATAAAACTGTAAGAATGTATAAAATAATTAATACAGCTGTAACACAAAAAAACGTTCGTATGAAGAAACGTGGACACGTTCTCATACATAAATCTGCACAATATCACTCCCTTAGCGAACACACACACACACACACACACACACACACACACCAACACACACACACTCGCGCACACATACTCATACATACACACATATACACATACACACACACACACACACACATAAGTATTTTCGCACGTACATAAGCGCAATTAGTTGTATTATTATTATTTATTTATTATTGCATATTTACATATAAATTTACTTATTATTACATATTGCTTATTAAACAATATCTTATCTAACCAATAAAACGTATATAATATGTAACATAAATATATTTAAATGTCATTTTAATGCAGGTTACCTAGTTTTCATTTCTCACGGTTTAGTATTGGGAAGGCTGGTGATCTGTCATACAGGTCTCCTAGTTCAGACACCAGTCCCTCTCAAATACCAATAAAGTACATGTAATATATATTTTCTCATTATTTTTCACATCAACAAAAATATTTCACATAAAGAAAAACTGTCTGATTTCATTTCTTTTTACTGTAACCCTGTGTTGTAAAGCCCTAGCTTTAGCTCTGCCATTATGTTTAAAGAAACCTGTTCGCATCGAGTTATCGGTGACATTTTATTTTTACAAATACCGTCATACATTGATGCGGTCGGGTGAAAATGCCGAAACAAAGCTTTAAGTGTCAGTTCAAGGGTAAATTGGAAATATTGTTAATATTTTTTTTTTAATTTTGTTCCTAGTTAATAAGTTAGTGTAAGGAAAAACATTGTTTTGATTATTTGTATTTTTGAGGAAAAATAAATATTTTTTGTATTGTATTGTATTGTATTGGTTGTATACATGATGATGATGTAGTCTTAGATAGAGGCGGGCTAACTTGGAAGGGGATTGTGATTCTAAACGACTCTTAGAATCACAATCCCCCTGACTGTTTCTAAACGACTTTGTAACGAAACACTAAATCGCTTGACAGTAGGTCTTTATCGTTAGAGTGGTACTTAATTAGCCACGGCGTTCTTCTGCTTTAAAAATGCTAGTTTGTATTGGTAGACTTTTGCTATGATCTGTCACGATCGCTCCAAGGAAATGCGAGCTCACCATAAGCTTCAACGTTTCTTGGGCGGTGGCAGTGAAAGTACCATAAGGACTCTTCTGGAGTCCCAGATGTCGAGGAGGAGCTTTAGCTAAGATCTTGTTGATTCTGGCGATGTGAAGAGCACTTGTGAGTTCTTCACATAATCGTCTCCATGATCTCCTCTTTGCCTTTCTTAACTCTTTGTTAAATGTAGTAAGCGCTTCCTTACAGGCACTCCAGTTTTTATCTCCTTTTACTTTATTAAAGAGCGAAGTGACCTTGCGTCTAAGTCACAGTAAATTACTATTGCACTATGGTGCATCTGAGGCGTTCACGGTTTTTAATGGGCAGTTTTTATGATACACTCCAATTAGTATTGTCACCATTAATTTATGGGCTTACTCCAGTTGTTTCGGGATCTCATTGTTTTTGGTGCTCCAGTTTAGTATCCTGACAAGTTGAGGTCCTCACTATATGATCCCAAATTTGTGGTTCTGTGATTCAAAAACGAATTTATGCGATGCGTTTCATCACCCACAAAGTCATATCGTATGCATCTATGGTCTGACATAGATATATCATTACTTATATACTATCTGTTTTTACGTTTCTCAAGATTTCCGGTAGAGATAGTAATATCCAAAACCTCTTGTCGGAAACTCGTAATAAAGGACGGTTTATGGCTTTTGTTGTATACCAAAAGGTTATTTGTCAGCAGGATGTCGAATAGGAACCCACCTCTCAAGTTGTTGTTGGTACTACTCCATGAAGTGTGATGTGCGTCTCTACTATCGCAACCAATCTGTAGCTCCGTTCGTTGGTCGTGGCAATAAGTAGAAGTTTCAGCCGATCCCAAGCCCATTACCCATGTTACCGTTAATCCACGGTTCTTGTGCTAAGGCAATATCCAGTCCATATTCTAGCATTTTCTGGGCCACTACGGGACTTGGAGCCTTGGCGTGGTGAAGGTTAACTTGGAAAATTTTTAGTACTGTGTAACTGTAAGTGTGGATTGTATTTGGGTTTTTGGTATTTTATTATGTTAATTACGTGTGTGTGTATATGTGTGTATGTGAGTATATTACACACATATAATAAATAAAATATGTAGGTCAAAAGTTTTGGCTGTTTCTGGGGGTTTTTGGAGGCCTTTTTACTTTCACTGGTAAGGGAAGAGAGTTGTACTGGCATTCCCCTACCCAGTCTCGTGCTATCCCAGTTTGATGTCGCGAACCTGAATAGGCACCGTAGTAAGTCCTTGTACCTACTCCCCTTTGTTTTATACCTACGGGGGCAAGGTGTACTGCCCCCTAGGGGTTAAGACGGAGCAAATTTGCCGCGAACACTTGATGGGTTCACGGCACCCCCAGATGTCCCACCAGGCGCAACAGCCCATGAAGTTAGTAGCCGCTGCACTAGCTGGAGCGTGCTCAGTTTGCGCACAAACCGCCCCGAGTTAGAGACCACCCTTTGTGACTCTCATCGCTACAGGCCCCAGGTTAAAGTATAGCTTGTACTTTGCCTTGTGGAAGGCAATTAGGGACTCTTACTCGAGAAAGAGAAGGTCACATGTTGTCCCTTCCCTTTTGGCAACCTGTTTAAAACCTACCAATGGCCACAGGTCATACCCGGTTATCAGGTCTGTGCGTCCTTGGCTCCATTATCTCACTTCCGTTCACAAGCGGATTTGGGAGCCGTGAGACTCCAACCACGGGTTTGGGAGGTCCTTATCGTCCACAAATTTAAGCTCTGCCCCATCCCATGGTTTAAGTTGTCCACATAAAGTTGTCCTCTTTTGGCGGATTTCACTGGCTTCTCTTAGGAGGAGTTACCATCACTCCTTAGGCGCTTTTATCCTGACGACTTGCTCAACATTCTTGCATTAGTGCATAAGGTATTTTTTCATACAAGAGGAGGCAAACGAGCAAGTAGGTTACCTGATGGAAAAAGATCACCGCCATCCACGGACATCCGAACACCAGGAGTATCACAGATGCGTTGCCAACGTTTAAGAAATGAGTACGCTTTTTTCTTGAAGGTCCCTAAGTCATAATTGTTTGGAAATACCGCCCTCGGTAACTGATTCCACAAAGATGCTGTGCGAGGTAAGAAATATCTTCGGAATTGCACAGTTGTGATCGTCGCGAAGTCCGAAGGTGGAAATCAGCGGCTGGAATTAAACCAAACAACGCCTCAGAACATTCCCCATAGTCTGTGGCAGTTAAGGAAATGCTCTCAAATCAAGGAGATGCAACGAAGGGAATCTTTTTAGCGGTAAACGCGCAAACCTGTGTCTTAATAAGGTTAAATTGCACCAGATTTTGCTGGCCTCAAAACGAAATTTCAGATAGAAGATTGTCAATTTTAGACACAAGTTGGTTCCGGCTCTCAATGACATGTTCCCGAGATATATTATGTCGGCCAAAGTATAAGGCTTCCCCAGTAGTGTCGGCTGTATAGCAACGAGTGTTATAAATTTGCAACATGTCATTTTGCACATAAATAATCGTGATTCCTGCCAGAATCTTAACCGACGCATTTGAGCACTAGTTAAAATCGGCTTTAACTGGTGCTTACCCTGGACCCTACTCCCTATAACCCCCCCCTCCCCGAGCTTTCCCAATTCACACCGTTCCCATTCTATAATAGTTGCTGGTTAATATTAGTACTTATATTATGAGTTTTACATTTTATGTATATATTTTTTTATTATACTGCCTAATAGAATAACACTACAGTCAGTTTTACTATGTAGCTTATAACGCTAAGATTTAATTATATATAAAACAACTGAAGTTGAACAAATACTTAAAAAGTTAACTATTCAAGTTACTTTTGCCAGAACTCACCAATTTTTAATTTAATAATTTAATACACATAAATCAAACTAGTAATTTAAAGCACTTATTTGATACATACCTACCAACTTGATAAAGATTTACATTGTGCGTTTGCACATGGTGAGGAATTTCATTATGCACGCTGATAAAGCATCTTTACCATCCAGTTCATTTTTATAATCTATGATGAATATTAACATTTCAGAAGAAATGGAAATATGTAATTCAAGAACCATTCGCATTATTTATGTATTTACTTTTCTTTACTTTTCTAGTTTTTTTAACACTATTATTTCAATGAAAAATCTTGATATATATATATATATTCACTAGACTAAAATAATCGTAGTTAATTATTTTTATTATTATTTATTTGTAATATATGAACTCAGACAACGATGTTGATGATTGACTGACTGACTGACTGACTGACTCACCCCGAATTGTTCTCCTAGTTGCCGTCGTGCTAGAGTCACGGTGTTGGTACCGCCGGATAGGGAATGCTCTCAAACCACCCAGAAAAATCCGAAAACTTGGAAATGTAGTCCTGGTAAAAAGTCGGTCGACGTGTTTAATGACACTTGCACATGTTTAATGACAACTTTAGTCACAACGTGTATCGAAATACTAAACGCAAAGCCGATGACCTTGCAAGTGATACATTTCCCTCTGGCTACTCTTGTTTTAAAAAAAATTAAATCTTGATTTTGGCCCTATTTACAGTCACCATGTTATAATGGTAACCAGTTGTTGCAACCTTGGCCCTTTCAAATAGCTTTAAGAAGAATATCTTTACGCCCTTGTCCTTCACAAGTTAGCACGGAGAATTAACGCAGTGGACATTACTTATTCAACATATTGTTTAACAAGAAGAAAGGTACTAAGTCGTTTTTATAAGAAAGGTGGTAAACTAACTAGCAACTCATTTGCTTACTGGTTTGGTTTATTGATGGTGGTAGCCGTTCTCAACGAGGCGGTCACATTAAATTATTGAAGACTAGCTGTCCCGGCAAATTTCGTTCCATTCGTTCAGTTTGCATACGAAAAATTAAAATGTTGTTTCCCAAGTTTACTCACAGATTTTCCCTTCTTTTAATTTTTTAAACATTGACTAACTAGACTGCTACAAATAATTTAAAACCAAAATTAGCCAAATCGGTCTAGTTGTTTACGAATTTTAGTGAGAGTAACAAACAGCAATAAATTTTTATAGTATACTAGCGGACCCAGCAAACTTCGTATCGCTTGACATCAACGACTACTTTCAAATAAAAAAATAATGAAAAAAACATTTTCCAGAAGACCAAATTGTGAATCTAAACCATTCTCGAATCCTCTTGAACACACATAAAAAAATCATCAAAATCCCTCCAGTCGTCTAGGAGGAGTTCAGTGACAAACACACGATTAGAAGATTAGAAGTAGAAAACATTTTGAACAAAATGTAAATCAAAATTGAATATTTAAGATTTGTGTTCTTCCGTGTTCGATCGTTCGTTATTTTATCCACATAGTAATAAAGTAACTACTACTACCTAGTAATTGTAGTTTAGCGGTACGGTGCTGGAATTGACTTCATGAGGTCCCGGGTTCGATCCCGCGTCGGTCAACAAAAAGAAATTATATATTTTTAATTTTCAAAAAAAAAACGATGCCCGGGAATGGATACGCCTGGTTGGCGATAGACTTGCCACCTTAGATATTTTAACATAATAACTTTACTTAAATTGGTAACAGTTGTCCTAGAGGTGGGTCCGGAGTTTGGGAACTTTTTTAGATGGGTCGTAGCCCAACCAACTTTGAGAACCACTGCGCTAAGCCATCAACCGCCCTTGCGTCGAACGGCTCAGCTGGGATTACGTCATTTTTGTTTTACTCGCGACCGCAGTAGTAACTGGTACAAATAATTAAAAAACATTTCATGTAAAATGTTGGCAAGACGAGTCAATATGGCTAGTTGTCAAAAAGTGTTAAGATGTCACGTAAAGTTTTTTGCTCGTCACGCTCTCACTCAACAAACCTTAATCTCTTAAACCTAACACTTTCAAAATAAATGGCTCGTCTGTTTCATCACTATCACAAGGGTTTTAGGTTTATTTTTTATTTTTATGGTATTGGAAAGCAAACAAGCAGACGGATTTCATGATTTCATGATGGGAAGAAAGTCACTGGTGGTAATGATGCATTGCCAAACTGAGACCGGAATGTTAGGCCTCGAGCAAAAGTAAGTTTACCGGCTACCTTATCCTTTGAACTATTCTGTGTTATATATATATATATATCCTGTGTTAGTGAAGGTAAGCCTATGCTAACCTTTCCCGAACTGCCTGGCAGGAAGGCAGATTGTCTATTGTGCAAAACGAGCCCAGACCACTACGGGGAAAAACATAAGTATTCTTTACTTTCTGCTATACAACTGTTGTATAAGTTGTGTGTTGTTGCAAAAGTATCTTCACGTCTATATCCCTCAAGTGGTAGGCAGAAGCACAAATAGGGCACCTACGGCTAGCCGAAGACACTAAGTCCTACAATGTGATATCGCCAACCGGGCACATATTCAAGTCCAGTCATATCCAAAGATGAATTAGGCATTAATATTAGACTATGTCTCATCTGTTATCCAAAAATATCACATCATCGTAAATCAGATTCCACCTAATCCCGTTTCTACAGACTACAAATACTAAAATAAATTATTAAAATTCAACACCTAAGCCGATACCAGGAACGTGGAACGTTCGTTCCAAAGTATTTGTCTCTGTCACTGATCTGTGGATTTCGGTTTGTCAAACGTATTCAATTAAACAACTAGCCATCAACAACATCCTATGAAAAGAACTAGTCTCGCAGCTTTGTTTTTCTACCGTAAAAAGTGGTGAGATCCATGTAATACTAAGTCGGTAATTTATTTAGTCTCTACTTAAGGAAACTTCTGTCTAACGGCCAATATTAATAATCAATCCTAATCCAAAACTCGCTGTCCAAGATTGATATTTTGATCCATTTTTATGTTATCGCTTCCCAATAATATATCTGTGCACAGGATAAATATGGGAATGAGGTATACCTCATATAGGCCGGCGGATACGCAGCTATCTAGATTGCTTAAAATCCATTAGATTGAGATACATTATTAACATTGGCCGTTAATCTATTACGTAAGTTGTTATCATATATTATATATTCATCTTACAATTTATATCTTAGACTAGCTGTTAACCGCGTCTTCGCCCGCATAGTCTAGTTACTTAATATTTAGCTTTCCAATGCTGTCGCTTGAAATTTTAAGATAAAAAGTAGCCTACGTCCTTCTCCAAAGGTTAATCTATTTTTTTAAATATCAGTTTTAGTGTGAAAACGAGACATACTTTTTCTCTTTTCCAATTTTACCTAATTTAGCATCCGATTTACCTGTTTTCGTATTTGGTTATTTTGTAACAGGAAAAGCATCCGATTTACCTGTTTTCGTATTTGGTTATTTTGTAACAGGAAAACTATCGACACAGTTTATTATTTAACACAGGCGTCCATGACGTGAGCATTCCTTCCGTATCATCTTTAGTGTCGTACCTACGCTGCTGAGGAAAATCAACTGAAACGTTTTTGGGAGGTGGAATCGGAGGCGTGCCTCTATTTCAATTAGTCCTTTGGATTAAATAGGTAACAAAATATATTTTAAAGTGCATTTTCTCGATAAAATTTGTCGATATGTCCTTTCTATTTGACTAAATCCAAATCAAATTTCAACAACCATTAGAGGATTCTTATGCGTCACCCATAAAACCTTTTTTTAATCCTCGACAACAAGCGTATAAGCGTGGTGTGTGTTTGTGTGTGTTAGTGTGTCTGTCCGTGGCATCGTAACTTTTGAACGCGTGGACCGATTTTTATATACCTAGATTTTTGTTTGAAAGCTGATGTAATTGTGATGTTTTTTAGTTACATTACAAAAAAAGTTTTGTCGGGGGTTATTGAAAAAAAATGTTTTTAGGATTGTTATTACAGAGCGAAGTCTCGCTTGCTCATCTGACTGTTAAGGTATATTTGGTGATTTAATGAAGTATTACAGATCTCTAGGACACATGAAAGTTCATAAAGGTAAAGAATTTCCATAGCATTTTATACTTCATCATTTCGTTTTACGATAATCGAGTACCTTAATGGAAGTGTTTGATGATTCTGCGTCAACCAGCACTATAGAGTTTCACTATTTGGTGGTGGACTGTTCAGCAACTTGCCCGGTTAGGGATCTACCGCCTTACCTATTCCTGTCGCCATAATGACTGTTGTTATTTTCCGCTCTAGAGGGTACGGGAGCCGGTAGATTTGCAAAATATATCTTCCACCCCAGCCTCAGGACAACAACGCACCATTAACATCTATGGCGTCTATGGGCCACTGATTTCTCTTAAAAAAATAAAAATAAATTCCCCACCTATATTTTATGAGACTACACTACGGTACACCACATTCGCCTTTGTTGATGGGTATGCAAATAATCATATGACCATCGCTTCCAAAATATTAAAAACTGTCAAATTTTAGCCGACCTTTGCAATTGCGAAAAGGTACAATAGAGCCTGTATACCCGGAAACAGGCAAGGTTGTTCGTGTTGTGATCATGCCAACGCAAAGGGGTGAAATTAAATGGTATTATATATATATATATATATATTCCGGCTGCTGATTTACACCTTCGGACATCGCGACAGAGTTTCGAGTATCATGCCCATCATCTTGATGCGTGGCGATCTACATCTGTGAGATTCAGAAGACATTTTTTATTCCCAAATAATTATGACTTAGGGACCTTCAAGAAAAGAGCATCCTTTATCCTTAAGGGTCGACTCCTGATGTTGCGGATGTCCGTGGGCGGCGGTGATCACTTTTCATCAGGTGACTCACTTGATCGTTTGCCTTCTCGTGTATAAAAAAAAGCTAAAGTGATAAATAATAGTTATAAAAAAATCAAAATGTTAAATATAAAAAAAAAAGGCCTAACATCCCGGCCACAGGTTGGAAACGCATCATTACCACCTTTGGTGTCTCTAGGCAGCGTGAATTTCTTAACATCAGGAAATCCGTCTGCTTGTTTGCCTTCCAATATCCTAAAATATATATATATTTAGGTAGATCAGAAGGTATTTGATTTGCTACTAAAGAAAACATATTGTATACCTAAATACGCATTACGTATCAGACAGGATGTTAGGCCTGTTACGCAAATCTTCCGGCTATCCTACCCACCGGTTTGGAACATGGCACTGTATTTTATTGAATCAGGCGTTACTTTGCGGAAATCCATTATAAAAGATGTAAGATAAGCCTTTATTTTGCTAATTCCG
>NJDC01000472.1:284423-330363 GCA_002245475.1 Calephelis virginiensis
CTCGACGTACGTTTCGCCTCTACACCGAGGTATCCTCAGGAATTCGACCGTAGCATACGGACTTATAGTCCGAGAGCTGACGATGCTATTTAGTTGTTATCATCGAATGCTGATAAAAACATATCATAAATTTCAGTGTACGTCAACTGTTTATTCGTGGTAGTTTTGTTTCATATGACAAGATAGTCAACAAGTAGGCGTCTCGTCTCCCCTGATAAGTAAGGTCCCCAATGACGTAAGAGTCAATATAGGTTGTTACAGCTCTTACGGTTACACTGTCTTTAAACACAGAACAAAGTAATAGTAAGAATCAACGTTATGGCGACAAGAATAGATTAAGAATTGGTACTAATCCGAGAGAGCTCGTACTTTAGTACGTAGTAAAGTATAATAAAGGGTTGAGCATTCGATTTGAAAGCGCTCAGGAAGGATGTTGTTATTGGGGCTTCTGTCTACGTATATTTTGAATGTCCTAGAGGTCTGTTGTGGTGTCTTGACATTTTCGTTTTGTATCATTGTTTATTGAAATGAAATATCGTTTTTACAATTGTATATTTCAATAAAGTATAATTTCCAAAAATACTTAAGTAATATTCACCTAGACTAAGAATTCGACAAACAGCAATTTTAAAAATTTAGTTGTGTATAGAGGTGAGTATAGAGTACAAGATTACAGCATTCATTTTTACCGGAACAACGAGCTGGTCTAGAATATTTCCTAGTATCTAGTGCCCTTCAAGAACCAGAAGTTTTAATATTCAGCATTCCCATTCCAGAATTCATTAAGATAAACGCAGCACATGCACCTTGTACGTCCGACATTTCAAGGAAGAATTAACGCAAGGTACCACGAAATGTTACCGGTAAATTCATTCGCTGTGAAGTGTGAGCACTACGCCGAGCATTCGCAAGAACGTTACATTACATGGAAATGCTTTGCAAACTGAGCTTTTATCTATAATCATATAATCTAATTAGATATCTGAATGATAGATTACACAGAAATGCTCGAGAAAATGCTGTAGTCTATACTCACCCTAAAGTCGTAGAATGTCAGTAATTACCCAATAAAAAGATAAGAAATGTTATAATTTAATAGTTATTGTTTTCCTATTGGAAATTTATAAAATATGTATGTATGTGTCTTTTATTGCAAATTAATGAAAACATCACAACTGTACTTCAGTATAAATATAGCCAATTGATCCTCATTTTGTTATAACATATAAAGTCGATTATACCACCCAACTGACGGGAACGTGACTTTATATACGATTCTCTAAAATAGAATACGAATTATCACCTGTAACCAAATAATTGTATGGCTCGGTGACTATTAAAATATTTAGTATTTAGTAGAGTAGTGTTAATTTACTTGGTGAACGAAACAGAAATGAGTTATTTAACCTCAATTGAAGTATCAGAAAAGTACTTTTTTTAAAAGTAGTATCTATCTACTTCTATTAGCAATATAGAATAATATTGAACTGCACTGATATTAATATAATTATGATACTGGGGTAAACTCTGACCCAGGATCCACTTTCTTTTCTTGCTTATCTACTCTATCCATTCTTAAGTTAAGTGATATCATTCTATGCAAATACGGTGATTAAGTTGATTGCTTTACATGACCCTTTAATTTTTTTTAGTTGTTCAAGATCCCTTAAATATTAGCAGCCCCAGAGTTCTTATAGTAGCGTTAGATATAAGCCCAGTACATCGATACTGACTGCCTACCTCGCAAATCACTTAGCGTAAAGATATGCGTATACGTATGTATATCCCAGTCGTTTCTTAAAGCAGACGAAAATGTTTTTTTTTGATATTGGATGCAAGCATATTACAATTGCTAGTAAAAACGACGATCATGACAAAAGTTATTCAAATTATAACAAAAACCAGCTAGGTTCGTCTCAGTTCTTTTGGGAACCACCTTGAAATCTGAGTTTACAATTTTAATATTTTATTGTTACAAAGGGCAATATAATTGTATATTTGGGAAACCATCAGTTGCTAAAAACTGCTCTCGTCTGCCACTAAATAACATTATTCCTTCATACTGACCAACGCTTAGAGTAGAATAGACCATGTGCCCCTCTGCTTGGTAGCTCCAAGACACGGAAATTAAATAGGTCATAAAAAACTAGACCACTGTTGGGAGAGTGCTGTGCAGCAACTGGCTCATTTGTTGAAATTTCGCCCGAGAAGGGATCCACTGCCTCACATATTCCTGTCGTTATAATGATAATGTCATCTTCCGGTAGGTAGGTTAGCTGGTAGACTTGAACAATGGGCCTAACACCCCGACCACAGGACAACGACGCACTTTGTGGTTATAGACCACGGTTATCTCTCATCATCAGGAGGGCGATGTGATTTTTCGTTGCCTTATCACATAACAGAAATAAATTATAAATAAATACATATGTTTATTACGTTTAGTAATTATAGTCAGTATCGTGAAGTCTTGCACTCGATACTCTCTGCCTCGTAAGGGACTTAGCGTGAAGATATGTTTGTATGTATGTAGTAATTATAGTCAGTTTTTTTCGGAGTCAGTGCTTATTGATGTCTTCTTACTCTCAAAAAAAAATATTTAAACGAAGGCAATAGTTAGGTGAATCACAGTTAAGTACTTTTTTTTCCATTTTCTTTCTATAGGCCACGGTTATCTCTTACCATCAAGAAAGCCGTGTGCTTGTGTTATCACATAAAAAACACATTAAATATTTATCACATACACTAACGAATTATTAATTTATTATTTTTTTATTTTCAACGTTATTAAATTTAGGCAATATTTGAGATTGAAAAACATACATATTTTTACGAACTTTTAAATAATTTATAAACTTCCCCTGCATATATCTCAACATCATCAAAAACTCATTTTTTTGTTTTGTTTATGCCTAGTTATAAACTAAAACGCAGTGAACCTGTGAAAATCGACTTCAATTTCATTGTCAACTCATCTAGGTAACAAAAAAAGCATTATTAACATAACTCCAAAACCACCTAGAAATCATGACTTAGTTTTCTAAAAAAGGCCAAACAAAATCGGTTTTAATAAAACTCAAGAGTTGTACAATTCCTCGAGTATTTAGCAGGATTTAAAAATTAAAGGAAGGAACATTACAATCCTACGTAGGTATGTAAGTGAATGTGAAATCAAAAGTTTTAATCACAAACAGCTGAGAAAATGCAGCAGCAGGGACAGCGTGAGCCATATCCGAACCTTGTATGGCACTGTGACAAGAATGGCTAGAACCAGATTATTTAGTTTAAATGCCTTTCTCGAAAGCCAAGATAATCGTACATAAATTTATACATGCAAATAGGACAAGGCTTATATTAAAATGAATAAAAATATAATTAGAACTAAAATTTAGAATTCATACAATTGCCTAATACCAAAACATTTATTACTGTTTTTATATCCAATTTATATAATAAACACACCTAATTTACAATATTTGGTGCTAAACGCGTGACAAATGATTGATATAGATATCAAGATTATAGAAACTTCCACACTCCCACAAGATCAAATATCAGTCAACACCCATTATTTCGAAATGAACGGATACATTAAATAGAACTGGACTGTACTTTAAACCAGGGAGCATACAAGTTTTAATACAGGGGCTATTTTTGACCTTGAATTCAAATTACACCTTGCTCTTATCGGATTCTATTTTAAGGTAAGCTATAATTATTAAACCGCTATTGAATGTGTTACTGGCTCGTTTCTTCTATGAGATGTTCCATGCGAAGTTTGACATGTTTATGTTCATAAAAAGAAATTAATAAGACCGCCCATTTGCACAGTTTCCTTCTACAGCATCACCGTAGATTAAGTTACTTTTTGTTTATTAAAATAGATATTTAACACTCTCTGAATACATTTATTACATTTAATACATTTATATAGCTATTTTACACTTGTGCTAACGATTTTAACAATTGGAATAAAAGGTAGCCTATATTATTCTTTAGGTTACAAATTGTCTGCAGCTAAAATTTGAATTATTTTTAGGAATAAAATTATCCAAAAAATTAAACAGAATTTTTAATTCTATTATATTTTGACGAAAGCTTTTTGACTTTCAGAATTTTATAATTGCATTTTTTATTAGATTCAACATATATGATTAGTTTTTAACATTTTCTACTATTGCTCCTCGTGTCTTCCCTCGGTATTTCAGGTTATTCAAATCATTAAATTTCCATTGCAATATACATATACCCACATCAACATTCTTGCATAATTTATACGTATATAATATTCTCTTTTTTTTTTTGATATCTCAACAGCTTCCCCTGGGAGAAACCTTTAATACGCAGTTACGTAGTATTGGAGGGTGGTGAATGAAAAGAGTAATTAATTTGGAAAAAGCCATGTAGGTTTGAAGGAATCGTGACCCTTGGCTCTCGACACTTCTACCTACACCGCAAAGAATTTTATTTCAAACGCACCAGACTTTAGGCAGTGAAATTAGAAAAAATGGGAAGTGTGAACTTACAGTCAGAAAAAAAGGGATGGACAGAGTTAATCCGGACTATAACATTTATTTAGTACTCGCTATTTATCTATATCTAAATAATACACGTCAAATCACGCATCACGACTTAAGTTCGGAATAAACCACGAAATTTAACCAAACAGGTCTCCTATCTGTATTTTGATGTTGTTTGGTGGTTTACCTTTATCACGCGGTTGCAGCCGCGGTTATTGACTAGTTTTTTAATACATCGTGTCCATTTTTCACTAGAACCTCAGGTTGTATGGCCGAGTGTAAAAAAGCAAAAAGGATATTCTATTTTTGTGCTGGACCGGTTATGCCTATCAGGCTTCTATACAAGGTCTCATTAGTAACACAGAAGGTACGAGTATCATATGTGAAGGATTATTCATAAGTTATATATATTTTATTTTCATATGTTGCAATTACTTGCATATATTTGAATGAACAAAAACATTAACGATTTGGATGAAGCTATAACAGATGAAGAACCCCTTTCATAGCGATTTAAAGGTAGATGATTATAATATTTACTAAAACAGACATCTAAATATTGTTAGAGTATTGTGCAGCAACATTTTTGATTAGGATTTACTGCCTTACCTAATTCAGCTAGTGGCGCATTCATACGTTTGAATATTAGTCCCAAACCCTGGCCGCAGAAGAGTGGCGCACCTATAGCATCTATGGTGTATATAGGCCACGATTGAATTTAACCATCAGGACGGCCGTGTCTTAGGTAGGCTAATTATTAGAGGCAAAGATTATAATTGTTGGCAAGCTTATACTAGCTAATAAACCTGGTCCCCATTATTAATTTATGATTTAGCGGTGTTATTCATTGTCAGATGGCGTGAAAAAGTATTTGCCTTTTATACAGTAGTTGTTATAGTAGTTGTTAAACAGTAGTTTCACATGTTAAGATCTCTGGGTGGGATAGTAATAGGTTTTGATTGCTAGTCTGCCTATTTTGTGAAAGTTTTCTTGCTAAATCCTTGTCAGACCACATCGCGTTCTCTGTAGTCTTTTAAATCGAAACCTTATGGCATTAGAATGTGATATCCCATATCCCTATTGGAGTAACTTAGTAATTAAAATGGTTAGATTATTTCTCTAACAGTCAGAATAGCTGGTGTCATCCATCAACTACTCACCCGGATTGGAAAAAAATCATGATTTGTTGTCATATCGTTAGTACATACATATCTTCACGTCAAGTTCCTTACGAAGTAGGCAGATAGTATCGAGTGCCAAATGTCACGATCCTGGCAGATCTGCCTGGCTCCCTCCACATACATTTTTACTCTTTACATACAAACATACCGATATCGAAACCTTTTGACATCTCTGACAAAATCCGAGCGATCAACATCATCAACATATCGTTAGTGCTCGTCAATATTGTGGTACATACATATCTTCACGCCAAGTCCCTTACGGAGTAGGCAGAGAGTATCGAGTGCCAAATGTCACGATCCTGGCAGATCTACCCGGTTTCCTCCATATTAATTGCCCTTTACACACGCTGATTTCGGAACCTATTAACGCTACCCTTGGACAAAGTTCTAGCGATCTTCATTATCACCTACAACATCATCATAATATCGTTAGTGCTCATCAAAATCGTGGTATACGGTACCCGAGAAATTTACTTGTGCTAGAAAATGTCTTTGCCTTAAATTGGCACCATTGAATTTTTTCTGATTATAAGCGTCATTATATCTTACTATCAGGAAATCCGTGCTTGTTTGTCTTCCTATTTATAGACAAACCTCCATCTTTATTTACTTTTAACTCTGTACTGAGTATAATAACAAAGAACAATAAGGTATAAAGGCTATAAATTTGGTATTCTGAGGCATGTTGAGATCTGCTTACATTACGCGTTGTCAGTAAACACTGCCTACCTGGGCGGTCTAATAACAAATTGGTGACACGTAATCGATATGATCAATACACATTAGCAATGTTTATTTAGAATTAATATATACCAAACCATTATTTTGTTAAGCGACTACCAGTGTACACAGCAATGTTGATTATACAATTTTTTTTGAACTGTTTTACCCGCATGGCTAATAATTAAAAAAAACACAAAAAATTTCGCTAAAACTGTAGCAACAATTTCAATTAAGTTTTTAGTATTTAAAGGTTATTCAAGTTAAAAAGTGAGTTACGAGTAAATTACTGAAGGCGAAGGTTTTTACTGAACTAGCCGCCCGCCGAATTTCATTCACTTGATACTCAGTACTCTCTGCCTATCCTGCAAGGGGATTTGGAGTGAAGATATATACGTATGTGTAAAATGAACATTACGTTCAAATATTTATGTACATTCCACAATTCAAGATATTTGGTCACTTTATACTGAGTTTTGTAATGTCTTCAATTTCTAAACGATAAACTTTATGACATGGAAAAAAATACGGGATAATCTGTGAAAAATATGCTACAAATAAAAAAAATGATCAAATCAGACAGCGCGTTAACGAATTATAGCTAAATTTACATTTGATTTTTACCCCTCTCGCACGGGAACCCCTTTAGTGAGCGAAATGAAAGTATCCTGCAACCTTCTCCGGAATATAATGAGTCTTCCAGTCGAATTTTGGATTGGATTGTGTTCGGATTCAGTAAATTCGGCTTGAAAAACAGAAAGGTAGACAAAAAGACAGACAAAACTAAAAATGTGTTCTGCTGTCCCTTTTTAGTTCTATCTTATAGTTTACTCTTCTACAGTTTTATTATAAAAGATCTTAATTTAAATAAACTACAATCCACGTTGTTTGTCTGCAATGAACTGCTAAACTACTTAACCGATTTTAGTCAAATTTTTTACACTGTGTACAGTTTGATCCAACTTAAAAGACATTACATAGAGGTTACATTTCAACTTTTCACGGGAAAATCCACGGGTCTTCTTTATAGGTATACCGAGCCGACCTGGCAAACTTTGTACCGCTTGACATTGATTGCAATTTGGAACCCTCTGGCAGCCCGTATAGAAAAAAATCCTTTTTTCCCTGCAATTTTCTCAGTTTCCCTCTTCATATGATAACTTTTCCGGCAGTAATTAACACATCCAAAAAAGTATTAACAAAATAGGTATACCTGTTTAGGCACGTAAAATGGGAATTCATTTTTATATATATAGATTATTAATTGGATAGGGAAATATAGTTAAGTTTCTTATATAAAGTCGGTTGTGTGGACTAGAGTTTAATAACTGCAGTGTAATGGATAAACGAGTATTAAAGTTCAGTGTATCGTGTGGCCTTCACATTGTTCGTGCTTGTAGAGTCATACAACTTGATGTTTACGATCTGCAATACTTAGGAGAATATATTGTTTACTACTAGCTGTAGACAGTGTCCTAGCTCATGAGATGAAATAAGTAACGTTTCTCCCTTCATGCACAGTAAACAACGGAGATATTATTTGACACTTCGCATAGTTAATTCGCTTTACATCATGCAATACACATACTGACTTAGATAAGTAAGAAAGGAAGTAAAGTAAGATAAGTAAGAAATTACTATCTATCTTAGCTGTAATTAGCTTTATCCGGGTAGGTAGAGTAGAACAAATCATCTGTCTCTCTGCCAGGCAGTTTTTACAAGGAGAGCACTCATAACCAACAAGGCCACTATTGGTAGAGTACTTTGCAGCAACTTGCCCGGGTAGGGATCCGCTGCCTTACCTATTCCTGTTGTATTCCGGACAGGAGGGTAGGGTAGCCGGGAGATTTGCACAATACGCCTAACATTACAAGACAGCGGTTTACCTGTAACATCTGTGGTGTCTATAAGCCGTGGTTATTTCTTACCATCAGGAGACACGAGTGCTTTTTCCTGAATTATTACATAAAAAACGTAGTTTTTTTAAAATTAAATATATACCTACTGCTTATTATTTTTCAAGATATTTTTTTTATATATGTGACATACTTTGGGTACCTGTTCTCGCATGACTAAATGTTTGTCCATGTAAAAAATTGTCGTTGGCTCTCTTTGTATAATTGCTCTAGACTCTATGATTTTATTTTTATTTGTGGAATAGTAAGCAAATAAATAAACGTGTTTTATAAGGGATAAAAATACACGTCGCCTATAGATACTAAAGATGTGAAGATGTTATTTACTTCACGATGGAATCTGAAGCATTGTGCAGAAAGTCTTTTTAAACAAGAACTAAATAACAACAAGTTCTGTATTTATTAATTTAAATAAAATAAAAAAAACATATCAAATAAAGAAAGTTCTTTGGTAGAAAATTATATTTTTTTTAATTCAATTCATTTATTTGCATTTACAAAGATCTCGAACACGAGTCCATCTTATTCTAATATATATAAATCTCGTGACACAATGTTTGTCCTCAATGGACTCCTAAACCACTTAACCGATTATAATAAAATTCGCACACCATCTGCAATTCGCTCCAATTTGAGAGATAGGATAGCTTACATCTCAATTTATCGCGGGCGAAGCCGCGGGTAACAGCTAGTAATGCTATAGATTACGATCGGTACTTGAACTAAAGCGCTTTTGGTCTGAAAATTTAGTCACATAATTTAGTTTTCTTATTTACTAGAGGCGTTGTTCAAAATGTACATACAAATAATTTATAGAAACGCTAGCGAGTAAAGTTACCTGTCTATATTTGGTAGAATAGCTCATTTAAAACTAATGTCGAGGGCGTTGTTGGTTCAAACGTTAATAATGAGCAACAATAGGAATTTCGATTTTAAACTTAAATCGTCGCGAATTAATAACATTTTTAATTATTTATACGGGATACTCACGATCTCTTACTCAGTCCCGTCGTGACCACGGCCTATGCAACTAGGCCGAAATATCGACAAATAAAATAAAAAGAGATCGTGAGTATCCCGTATAAATAATTAAAAATGTTAATAGGAATTTTCTAAAGCCAACAGCCCTAACATTCGACATTGTATACAAAACCCGTTTGTAATATACGTTAAAGTATAAACATTTTACAATTCTCGTTGATTTATGGAATGGAAGAATGCGTCATTCTTCTCGCATATTTAAACTAAGTCTTCCTTAGTTAACTTGTTTCACGCCTATATGCATGATATCAATGTAAAGTACATTCAAGCCTTCACTACCTTATTACCGTCGTAATTATTACGTATATGTCTCTTTGTTTACTTTTCCACTTTATGAGCATATACATTTATTTTTTACTGTTTTTTTATGTTATGAGATAGCGAACAAGTTAGTGGTTCTTGATGGTAAGAGTTAACTGTCGCATATAGACATTATTGGTGAATGTTACGAAATGTTAAGAAAACAATTATTCCTGGGGTTTGGGTTACGTGTATAAGTCCGCGGGCTATCCTATAGTTAAGCATACTTTCTTTCAGATCTTAAGTATCTGAGGTATGTCAGACAGGAAACCTGTTTGCTTTTATTCTCCACTAGCTGCTACCTGCGGCTTTGCCCGCGTTTTCACAGAAACCCGGTGTGCGATCGGGATTAAAAATAGCCTATATGTTAATCCAGGTTACAATCTATCTGTCTTCCAAATTTCAGACAAATCCGTTCAGCCATTCGAGCGTGAAAGAGTAACAAACATCCATACATCCATACTTACAAACTTTCGCATTTATAATATTAATAGGATACATTTATTTTTTACTGTTTTTTTATGTTATGAGATAGTGAACAAGTTAGTGGTTCCTGATGGTAAGAGTTAACTGTCGCATATAGACATTATTGGTGAATACAGTCTTATTCCTGGGGTTTGGGTTACGTGTATAAGTCCGCGGGCTATCCTACCGTTAAGCATACTTTCTTTCAGATCTTAAGTATCTGAGGTATGTCAGACAGGAAACCTGTTTGCTTTTATTCTCCATTATGATTTAAAAAAGTGTCTTAGGCCAAGATACAACCAAGGCAATCTGGATTAGCGGAAGGTACTTATTCCCACTACATGGTAGGTGGCAAATCTATCGCCTAGCATGCACTCATCCCACCTCAGCCACCATTGTTTTTATTCGAAAACATTTCCGAATTGCCCACCCTGGGATTCCAACCCGGGACCTTTTGTTATCAGCGCCAATACAAAACCACGGGACTGTTGGCGACATAGTATCATTAAATTATGAATTTCATATTCTTTTTTATATGAAATTTGGGTTTTTTTCAATTTTTAATAAAAAAAAAAATGTTGGTCGGGATTGGATATGTGCCCGGTTGGTGATAGGCTTGCCAAATATCATGGGACTTAGTGTCTTCGGCTAGTCGTGGGTGCCCTGATTGTGACTCTGCCTACCTCTTCGGGAATATGGGCGTGAAGTTACTTACTTACTTACTTTTATATTCTTAAATGAATAACGCAACTTTTAATTTGAAAACAATTACGATTTCCGTAGCAGGTATTAACCGGTTCTTTATGGCTCTATTCTTAAAACTGTACATAGTCGTACTACCCAGTACCCATCCCAATAATCCACGTCGTACACCCCACTATCCAAATATCTTTAATATTCCACTGACATTTTACATTTTTATTCATCATACATTAAAATATTATAATTGTAATCCTTAGTAGTAACTGTAATACGCGCCTGCACGGCACAACCACTTCATGGCCGGGTATAGTGAAGCTAATCTAGTGCCATGTGTATTCTGTGGTCGCACGTTGTCAATACGCAATAAACACGCAATGCTGGTACAATATGCTACGATTGACAAAGCCTATTGTAGTACATATAATGTACTTTATCACCACAGGGAAATCTCATTGTGTGAAAAACCGCTATCTGTATTAACTAATCTCTCAAGATAAGTGAGGATTTTTGAATTTAATGAAATATAAAAAAATATCACGTTATTAAATACCAAATCACAATACTAAACAAAAATGCATATTAGTAAGCATTTTTTAACACAACTTATTGAATTTTGATTAACCGGAAAAAATAAAAAAAAGTATTATCACGCCTTTATCCCCGAATATCTCTTCGGGGGTATAGGCAGAGGTACAAGCAAGACACCCACGACTAGCCGAAGACACTTTCTCACAATGTGATAGGTGGCAAGTCTTTTGCCAACCGGGTACATTTCCAAACTCGGCCAACTTTTTTTATTGAAAATATACATTTTCTATTTTTCTTTGTTGCCCGACCCGGGGATCGAACCCGATACCTTAAGAAGTCCAACACCGGACTACTAGACCACAAAGGCGATCAACCGGAAAATAGAATCAATGGTAAAGCACTTAGAATCAAGAAAAATATCAAGAAAATGAAAAATTACATCTCTTTAAAACCTTTTGAGGTAAAATACAAAATACCATGTAATTGAATTCCGACTTTTTTGTAGTTGGTTAAAAATGACCGAATTTGACGATTTTAGAAAAAATAATAAAACATTTTGAATGATATTGTTAAAACAACAAATCCAGTTTTAGCGAGTTGTTTATTTTCTGCGCATTTGCTGATGTTTTTCTGTGATAAAAAATACGCTACATCCGTATGTAAAATATGCTATTTTAGGAATTGTTATTCTCAATACTGAGAATTATATTTGTAAACCAAAGGACACATAAGTTTTCAGAAACTTACATTAATTTTGAAAAACTGGAATTTCATTTACGTTTTAAGAAAAATAATAAATTTATTTCCAAATGTTATTTAATTTTACTTGGATAATCGCTTCTACAGCTTAACGGTCCGTTATAATTGCTATTTAGGGCCTGAGTATCTTCTAGGTAAACGTGTTTGCCCTGGTTGTCCCTCTGCCAACCGCAATGACGATATGGGCGTGAAGATACTGTTTAAATACTTGACTAAAAACCTGTAAAGTTACGTTACGACATTAACCTATCTTAATTTCATCAGAATTAGTAACAATTAAATTTTGTCGAATAAGGAAAAATCGTTTTGAAGAAAAGTATGAAGAATTCTTCTGATTTTCTAACAAAGGACGATAATTATATTGTTCGCAGTATCCCTGACCTATATCCTTGCTTCTTTAAGGAAATTTTGTAATCATTGTCTTAGAACTTGACTATAATTATTATAAGTGATTAATAGTTTTCTGAATAACTATGACGATGTTTTTTCCATAAGGACTTCCGTTGGTATCACACCTACTCTGAGTAAGGTAATTGTGCTTTAACATACTTTGGCTATAATAGCTATTTTTGCAAGACTGACAAAAGGAGTTATTATATGTATTTACTTATATGACTTTTTTTGTTCAACGATGATTTCCATTTGCATTAATTAGATTTTATTATGATAAGAGATAAAGTTAAAATGCTTATTTATTTATGATCTTTAGGGATTGATGAGTACTTATTTTTATATTTCATTTTAAATTTAATTTTGTGGCTTCATGTCCATATCGGGCACATATGCAAACCCGAGCAACATTTTTTTAGAAATTTAGAAAACCACATTTTCTTTTTGTTGCCTGACCTGGGACCACCGAGGCGATTACAAACAGATATACAGAAAAACATATAGTTGAACATAGTTCTCATCCCGTGTTTTATTGGGTCGGTTGAGGCAGTTAATGAAACTAGACCTCATAGCATGGACCTCAGCGGTCTAAGAGGTTAATTACACAGATTCTTGTTTGTCAGCTTAGTGTATGGTAAAATCAATACAAAAAAGAAAGAAAGGCAAAATCCTGTAAAACCCACGTCGGCCGTTTTAATTCATTATCGTAGTAGTAGTGCCCTTGAAAAAATTGTAGTTGCGCTATTCCATTCCTTTTCAGTTAATCCTATATCTTTTTTTTATTAAACAATTGTCCAGCTCTTGAGAAGTACACATAATATTATACTCTATGTTTATCCCCGTATATGTGAGAAACTAACGTTATCTTTTGTTTTATTTATCCATTATTATCTCTATATTAACATATTATTATCATTTTTAATAATGTATTTATTTAAATTCTGGCATGTAATTTGCTATTTTATATTTTTTGATACTTTTGTGTCAAGGCTTCACAGATCCGTATTAGCAGGTTTCTCCTTAAGTTATAGTTCAGATTAAATTATATTTCAACATCTACTAGTTTGATTTTATAGAGGGTGGAGACTGGAGTCCATTCCGGCGACAAACCTTTGTGGAAGGTCATAACTTTAAGTTTAGCTCGGTTATACATTGCAATAATAAGAAAATGTACCTTCCTCTCCATTTTATAACCTATTATTATTATATACATATATAAATTGTAGTCTTTATCAATAATACTATATACCATATTTAATAACATGTATATATATATATATATATCATACTTGATGCAATAAATTATTTTGATTGATATCAATGAAAGTACTTCTGTGAACAGAACATCTTTATAGAAGAGGAGGCAAAGAAATGAACAGAACTTCGTTGAAAGAAGATTAGCGACATCTATGTCTTACCAGAAAAAAATCCGTTTGATCACTTGACTGCCAATCTTATTGGAAAATATGAACCTTTTATCAAGTTACATACATAACCTAAGCTCAATAAAACTGCACCGAACAAACTTCGATTTGAATAATTATGACCTCTAAGTGCACAATAAAATATTTTTCTCGACTGCCCGGGATTCCATAGTCAAACCCAAACTTGATGACAGACCTTTCAAAACATATTTTTAAAATCGGTTTAGAAATTGATTAACACAAAAAAACGACATACATAATAATATACATGAAAGACATAATGTACGAGTCGAATAAAAGGTTCGTGGTAGTGGAAATTAATGTTTAATGTAACATTTTTGACGTTATATAATTTATTGAAATACGTTATACGCACCTCTAAATATTTGAGTTTACATATATTTTTACATATTATTTAATAACTTTCTATACTAATCGACATGATTCATACAATCATGCGTTTCTCGGACTATTAATCAAGGTTTCCATGTATAATAATAACCAACAAGGTAATCAACAAAATATTTGAAGTTGAGCCCCCACTGAATTCCTTGTCAACAAAAATGCGTTTCGAAAGGGAAATGAGGCAAGGTTTGGGATCTGTGAATGGCGTTTTTGCAATAACCTTGTAAAGTACTTTTCAAGTAGCTATTTTCTCCACATGTTTAAACTTATTTAAACGTGCTTTAAGTTGTGTTTTAAAAAACTCCCTCGAAATTATATTGAGTTTTGCCTGACATTTAAAACAAATTGTACAACACGAATAAAATATGACGAAGCAGATGAATAATACATTAAATAGTTTCGATAATGTGTGTTTTAAATATTTAGAATGTTGTTATCAAATTAAAATCTAAAAAATGGAGGTAAGTGTGGAAGGTCATTTTTGGATAAGGAAGTCAAAAAGTAGTTTAAGTATTCTTCAAAGTCATAACAAACTACGCCAAGTAAGAATAAACATGTATGCAAGGAAATAGTTTTTGCAAAATTCTCGTAATATTTTAGAAGATGAACATTACTGTTTTGGCTCTACGCCTATTATGATCTCTACATTTTGAAATTTAATTTATTCTGATATAATAACTTAAGTGCAGTAAAATCACAATAAACAAACGTCAATCATCAACGTAAATCTACGTACACAAAAATTAAATAGTTTCCTCTATTTTCTGGGATTCAATCATCAGATCCAGATTTAGTGATAATTGAACTACCTTGGAAGTACGCTCTACCAAATCTCACTATTGCGAACGCGATTAGTGAGCGTAATACCGCCAATTTACCGGAGCGCTCTCATTTTCATGAAATTTATTCTACTTTCAGGATTGATGTACCCAAATCTCGGTTTAATAAAACTACTATTCCATACCAACTATTCCCTGTACACATTTGACTTCTATCTCTTCTAAAAGCACTAAAAATTTAATTTTCTTGTTCCAGCTGTAAATCACTCACTTTTACATCCGTTCTGGAGAGTGACTTATCTTTCAAATATTATTAATTTTGTTTTGTTATCATTCAAATGTAAGATTTTGTCTTATTTACATATATGTATTACCTAAATAAATTGCGGTTTGCTCCTTGCTCGAAACATTTTATTAAAACATTTATGATATTAATTATTAAATCAACGACCTAGAGATTTTTAAAGTATATGACGTATAATCTTCACGAAAATATTATAGTTATTACTTTCGCTTTATTACATTTCATTTTAGTAAGGTTACATCGTAGCACTTGGCCTCATTTACAGATATAATTTAATAAAAACGGAACATTAAAGTAATTATTATTTACATGTTAAAATATCACCATACAACTATAACATTTTTATATATAGACTAGTAATATTTGTAATACATTTTATATTAAATTTTTATTTCTAAGCTTTACATTTTTGTGGTAATGGAGATTTATTGAAAAAAAAAATGCAGTGTATATAACTTCCAATAAGGACTGCAAAAATACTAAAAGTGTATTCTCGTAATTACATGTAAACATTACAGTCAGACAAAAAAGTTCTGTTAAAAAATGTAGAGCAAAATTTTATATAAATAAGGTTATGTTGCTTTATCGCCTCTGTGGTCTAGCGATTCAGTTGTCGGACTTGACTGCATGAGGTCCCGGGTTCGATTCCTGGGTCGGGCAACAAAAAGAAAATTGGATTTTTTCAATTTTCTAATTAAAAAAAAGGTTGCTCGGGATTGGATATATGTGCCCGGTTAGCGATAGGCTTGCCACCTATCTCATTGTGGGACCTAGTATCTTCGGCTAGCCCTGGTTGTGCCTCTGCCTACCTCTTCGGGGATATGGGCGTGAAGATACTTTTTATGTTGCTTTATTAAGCCAAGTTTAAATAATTAGAGAAATCCTAAGTGCTCATAATGGTCGAATCTAAAGGGATGGTGGTATATCACAAAGAAACTTCCTTACTCTGAAAAAAGATTCATTTTGAGTCCTGAATTAAGTATATTTTTTTAGCATTTTTTTTTATTAATACAACGCCCCTGTGGTCTAGCGATCCGGGTGTTAGGCTTGATTCGGGTCCTGGGTTCGAATCCCGGGTCGGCCAACATAAAGAAAATTTAATTTTTCCAATTTTATAATTAAAAAAAATGTTGGTTGGGATTGGAAATGTGCCCGGTTTGCGATAGGCTTGTGGGACTTAGTGTCTTCGGCTAGTCGTGGGTGCCTTGGTTGTACCTTTGCCTACCTCTTCGGGGATATGGGCGTGAAGATACTTTTAAAAAAATAACACATAAAAATAAACTTTTGTAAGTTAGTTTTTCACACTATACTTATTGCTATTTACTGCCTACTGGTTTCGTTAATTAAAACTACTTAGGGGCCTTCAGTGCCAGTAAAGTGATAATTATAAACTTTAAAATGTACAAATGTACAACTGTTATAAAACATTAATAGCTTATACACAAATACAATGTTGTATATTGTAGCACAAAAAAAAGTATACCACGAAAGTGCTCAAGCGACTAATAGATCATAAATGAATTTTAACTTTTTAAATTTTTAAAAAACTTTTTAAGCTTTTTTACAAAAGCTCAAAAAATTAAAAATATTCTTTTGGTCGTATTTCTCTATGAACTTCCTTCGTTCAACAACTTGAATCGTGAATATTTTTAGGTTAAGAATAAAATTTTGATATAATTCTATAATTTGATAAAGATCTTCCTGAACTACGACTAGTATTTTGGTGTCAAGTCAACGCTGTGACGACCGTCTAATGTCGAGGGCAGATCTGCTATAAATTAGTAAATATAAATAACAACATAATCCTTTCTCGTATTTTAAAACAATAGTAACAGAATTCTTTTTGCTAAGTGTTCCTTAAATCTGAGATTTTTTTATCAGGCGCCATCTCCATAAATAGTGCATAATTAGAATAGCATAGTTGATTTGAATAACATATTTCAAGAATTATTCGCGACAATATAACGTTCTTGGATATTCACGGAAAATTTATATAATGTGTCAAATCCTCCCATGTTGGTCCGGGTCCTCTGTGTAGAATAGACCATCTGCCGCAATTTATTAGCAACTAGATCGCTGGTGGTAATCTGGGGCACTGCTTAGGTCCAGGTAGTGTTCCGCCGCCTTACATATTCCTGCTGCAATAAAGACAATGTCTTATTTCGGTCCGGAGTGTAGGATAGCCGGTAGACTTAAAGATACGGTCTAACATCCTAGCCACAGGACAGCGATGCACGTACCATATCTAGGTCTTTAGGCCACGATTGACTCTTACCATCAGGAGAGCCTTGCTTGTTCGGTGTTATAGCACATACAATTTTGAAGTGTTTATATTTCCATAGTTTAGTAAATATGATAAGAAACTTATCCCTATCAATGGTTGCTTTAATAGACTGAAGAGCAGAGTACTGGTTCACTTATCACATAAAAAATCTTAACCTTTCTGCTAACGGATGATAATGGTATAATGGTATCCACCATCCGTTTGGTAGAAAATTGGTCCACTTGTTTACCTTTCAATAATATAAAATATGTTTATCAACCTTCGTCTTATTAATTTGTAATATATTAAATAAAAAAAAGACTCCATCTGTTGGCCAATTCTTTATAAATTATAATTTTACACAATGAAACTATATAACACAGTCGTATTGTGTTAAGAGTTCATTTGTCCGATATTAACGATCTGCAACGGTGTCATGTACAAATATAATTAATCGAAGTTTTTTAAAAAGTGGAATGTAAGTTGAGGTTGACAATTACTTGTTGTGAAGGTGTGCTTCTGTTGGTATATATCCTATTTAACGTAAGTTTAAAATAATTTAATTCATAATCTAAATAAACTCAATAACTGAAAAACTGAAGAAACTATTTTTTTATGTGAGAGTTCAGCGAACAACGGCTCTCCTGATGGTAAGAGAAAACCGTGGCCTATAGACACCATAGATGTTACAGGTGCCTCGCTATACTGTAATTGTAAAGTGTTAAATTTAGATGTGATCCAATTGATTTTTGGAGAGATTTTTCTTTATTACTATAGTTATAAAAAATAATCAAACAACATTAATCAATTTTTGTTAATCAAGGACGATAAACCCGATTTCATAAAATATTGATTCAAAACAGTTCTAATTCGTTATAGTTAATTTTTGGTAAATGGTGTTATGAAGCTAATATATATAATAAGGCTATATATAACAGTAATGAAAAAACGCGTCCATCTTTTCTCCAACCCCACAAAACTCCACCATTCTGATATTTTTGATATAGTTAATAAATACACAGTCATAACATATCTGCTTCTTTGAAAGTCATAAAATGTTACCGGTTACGTTTCGTTATAACGTCAATGCCCACAACTGTCATGTTCCGGTTGGGCGGCAGGGTGGCCGGTGAAATTGATCTCTGTTAGTCTTAAGGTTAACTGGGAGTGAATATAGCAATAAATTTTCCTTTAAGAGGTCTAGCATCTCATCATCAGGTTGGCAACGCACTATTACCACCTTTAATGTTAATAGGTAAGATGTTCTCATCAAGAAATCCATTTGTTTATGCACTTTCCTATCTCATAAAGAAATAAGAAAGTGTAGATTTTCCATGTGTTATTGTTTTTTTGTATCACAACAGAAGATTTAAGTTTGAGATTCTGATGTGATTTTAACTGTTATTCGAATGATATGCCATCAACGTCTCAGACAAAGTATTTTAAAAACGAAGCTTTTAATTTACTAAAGGGTTTTAGGTTGAATGCCCACGCGTTTAATATACGACCCTGAAGGCAAGATATATTGGGCATAATAATTTAGATTAAATTTTAAAGCGATGTTTCGGAATATATAACTTGATGGATATGGATATAAGCTTTAATTAAATTTCAATATTGATAAACGATTAGTTGCCTGTGTTGTATTTAATTGTAATAGTTTTTAAAGTTTTCGACGCGTTTACTAGATCTGCTGGAATTATTTTACTAAGCCATATGTTTTTCTAATTACTTACGAGTAACTTGTTTTTGGTTTGATTTATCTTTTTTTACAGCAGTACAGTTTCTTATAAGCACATGGCGCTTTTGATGTTAAAAGGGCATGGTCTTTAGATTATAAATATACCTCTGTGCTGTGGCCAGGGTGTAGGACCAAAACAGAATCCTGTCGTTATGACGGCAGGAATAGGTACAGCGGTATCACCACCCGAGCTGCACTCCAGTAGTTATCTTGTTGTTAAGGCCCCATACTTAGTCAGCCAGAAGAGCCAATCAGCGCACTCCCCCGTTCCATGATAACTATGAAATATTGCGGTCTAAAGTAAATGTCTTAAGCGCCAAATCACTATTTTTGACACTATAAAAGTAATTAAAAAAAAATATAAAAACTGAAACAGTTATCTCTTAAGTATAATATTTATCTATGTTTATGTTAAATCTGGTGTCGATATTTTCATAATTGAAGTAGACAGATGGGTTTTGCTTTCAAAAAAGGGTTAACTTTTTGATTTTTTTCTATCGAGCAAAGTAAAATGACACTAGTCTTATAAAGCATATTAATTTTAATCTTGTGTATTTTTGTCGCCAAGATCCATAATTGCTTTGTATGAAAAAAATAGTATATTGCTGACGTATTTTAGCATATATGGCCCCTTAAACTATGTATTCCACTGTATATTTGATGGTATCATACAAAAATGATTAGACTCTGTTAGGCAATAATTCACAAAATATAATTTGAGATACTGAATTTTTTGTTGATCCTATGTATTGAAATAAGAATATAGTTTTTTAAATTGCAAATTCAGTTTTGTTTTCAAATTCGTGTTTTTTTATAATTAAGTAGACTTATCTATTAGGTATTGTATCGTCAGGATCGTGAGGTCTGGCACTCGATACTCTCTGCCTACCCCGTAAGGGACTTGGCGTGAAGATACGTATGTATGTATGTATGTATGTATCTATTAGGTTCTTAATCGCCTTGTTTTATAAAAGAGGTTTGAAGGCCCCAGACCAACCAAGAGAGTTAGATTTGATCCCCGATACGGGATCATCTAGATCTTTTGGTGATTATTACACTCAAATAAATACATTTAAGTTTTTCTAAGATTGCTTTTCAAAACATTTTTTTAAGGTTTTCATTTTTTTTTGGTAACGTTTTAGCTTAATTTTAAAATTCCAATTAATAACATCAGTCGTATTTATTTAGTAAATAAAACTGTAAAACAATGTGTGTCCCATTTCATCTTATGTTTTTCTTAATTTGGTTACCAAAAAGAAGTAACTTTATTAGTCTTTACGCATTTTTTTGAGATAGCGAACGCTTTTTCAAAACTGTCCCAGCAGAATAGCTAATACCTTAGCCGAAAGAACGATATTGAGGTCAAAGTGGTTATATACTAACCAATGAGCTAGAACTAGCGTATTTGCTCTTGTTTGAAGATGTCATAGTTGTATACCACATTGTGCTATACCAGATCTAAGATTTGAATTGTCTTGTATCTGATATTACATCTGGTGTTGATACGTGTACATTGTCTTTACTGAATGCTGGCTTGTAAAATAAATACATCTAATGATGACACAGGAAAACAACATGATTGTTGTATGATTTTTTTACATGAATCTGAATAGTCGTTTTAAGCCAATTTCAAAAATAATTGTCGTTTTTATGTAGCAGCTCTAGTTGTTCAGCTATTACAGAAAAAATACACGTAGTTTAGGGGAAAAAATATATTAAACATATTTAATCTGTGTAAAATTTTCTTTCATATGATTTTCTTGCGTGAGGTGTGTTAGGAGTACTATTTAGTATGCTCCAATAATAATCAGCCATCATATAGCCAGTATGCTTGATATCTCAACTTCATGGTGCAAATATCCTGGTGGTAGCGCTCGCCTTGTTCTTCGCTCAGGTCACCGAGGTTTTCAGGAAAACGGTCTAGATGGCTGTGGAGGTAGTGAAGTTTTCTTGCAACTGTTCAACGTGCTGAATGTAGCCATCACACTTTCTATTTCCCAAAAAAATTCTTACTACCCTAACAAATTCTTCCCATACACATTTTTCGATAGCTATCATATAGCTGATGATTTTTTTATCATCTAATAACTTTCTGTTTTAAGGGCCATTAAAAATACCAGCTTTGATTTTCAGTACTCAATTTTAGAAACACTTTTACAAAATATTTAAAGCATTGGCCGTCTTTGTTAAGAGTTTTTACATATTGTTTGATTAACCCCAGTTTTGTATGTAAAGGAGGCAACATAATTCGGTCTCTGGATACTAGTGGAGCATTAATCACATTCTGCTTTCCTGGCCAGTCTTTTTTTCCAGTGCTCGATTTATCTCTACTGGCCCATAACAATATGAAACAGGGATACTTTGTGAAATCACTTGTTGACCCAGAAAAAAATTAACCATTTTAAAATCAACACATAAAACCCAGTTATGTTCCTTGTACTTGATTTGGTCCAGAGCTTAACATATTACAGGATATTCTTCCTTAACTTTTGTAGTTAGTATAAGTTGACCCCAGTTTGTTGCCATTATGCAGAAGGACACATTTCAGACTTCGTTTTGAGGAATCAATTAACAAACGCCATACATTTGGATTATACTGCTTCAATTGCAATCATTAGGCCTGGAACATCTGAACAAAATACGAAATTATCTTTCTTAGTAAAGAAAGGATAGTACGAAATCTTCGTTTCTTTTATTAACAGATCTCTCTCTTGCAATCGGGAAGCTAGAATTTCTGATGCAGTTTTAGACAGTCTAAGGCACCTGATCAAGTCATTTAAATCATCTTGATTCAGTGGTTAAGCCGGAAGAAACATAATCTTTGTCGCCACAATTTTCGTCGCTATTGGTTTGTTGGCTGCACTCTGCTGGATTTTCTGAAGACGTACAAGGCCACTGTGGTGCTAGTGTGTCACTAGTGTTCAAAACTGGTCTTATTGCAGATTTTAATTCGGGATATATCTACTTTGATTTTGTTGTTGTTTATTCCTATGATTTTTGTAGCACAGAAAAAACAGTTATCATGATGATTTGAAGGTTCGCCAAACTACTACGTACTTAAAGGTGGGTCTTTTTTTGTTTTCCCATAATTGCAAAGACTCGACACAATTTTTACATACCAAACAAGGTATCCAGGACTTGGTGTTTGTCGTCAATGGAAACCCAAAGCAGTCTAAGTATGCTTTTTTCACGAAATCCGACACATTCAAACGGAATTTTTGGAACATTTACTCTCAACATATTACATAAAACAATCAGGACTGTTTAAACACTTCCTTTTTGAGGTAGACATAACGACAAACTTCAGTACAAAATATTAATTACACCGCTGTTGATAGAAATTATCTATGTAAATTTGAGACGGTACCTGTATCTCACTAACTGGAGCTGCTACAAAAAATCTGTGGGTAGATTCGAATTTAGCACACCCAAATTAGTAGAAGAAGAGAAACTTCACGCAACAAAAAAAAGTCCGATTTTGTTTTTCTGTGTGATCAATGTTACCATTGAACTATGTTTAAATTGTGGTTGACAAAATGTACGATTGATTCGTGCAAATACCAATCACCTCCTTACACCGTAGTTTGTCTTTCAGTCACTTCAGTGACAAAACTGACAGCAAATCTTATCGTATAATGGCAGGTTATTAAAATCGTAATTAATGTCATAATTGCCGAGGACACGTTGAGTATTTTCCGTGATTTTATTATTCAAAAATTAAAAAGATATCCCTTATTTAACGCAAGTAAAGACGCAAAAGGTACCAGTTGATAATCCTATTAATATTATAAATGCGAAAGTTTGTAAGTATGGATGTATGGATGTTTGTTACTCTTTCACGTTCGAATGGCTGAACGGATTTGTCTGAAATTTGGAAGACAGATAGATTGTGACCTGGATTAACATATAGGTTATTTTTAATCCCGATCGCACACCGGGTTTCTGTGAAAACGCGGGCGAAGCCGCAGGTAGCAGCTAGTATTCAATATTCTAATGAAACAAGGTAATTGACAAGTAAATAGATATAACACGCACAGTAAATAACATTCCTACGCAAATTGATCCATCAATTTTGCTCACGACTTTTTGGCATTTGGAATTTCCAATAAGTGTGATTTTTTAAATTATTCTTTGTGCTAGTACAACAAGTATGGAAAAATTTCTTATGTTTTCAAGTAACAAGCCTATGTTCATCAAAGACGATGGTGGAAACTTTGTGCGCACTCACTAAAACAATTTTAAGTTATATCTATCTTCTTTCAATGTAAGTAATACAAAGAGAGAAAACATGATAAGTGCTTCAGATTAGTTTGTAAGAGACATTTATACAGACTTTTAATCTATACATATAGGAAAAAGTTAATTAAAATCATAACAAGGTGAATTGTTCCAATTATTTGACATGTCTAAAATGTTTCATCTCTGTTTCTCATTTTGTTTCATTTGTAAAAGTTACCATGCACTTAAAATAATTTAGTAGTAAAAAAAAAATTACATATTGGTCTAGCAGTTATGGAGCTAATTGAATGTACGCAAAACATTTAGAAATCTTAATTTTAATCACGCCTATGGTCCGGCATCGGACTTGACTTCCTGAGGATCTGAGTTTGATCCCCGCGTCAGGCAACAAAAAAGAAGAAAATATGTATTTTCAATTTTCTAAAAACGTAGCCCGGGATTGGATATGTAACGTTTGGCAATAGGCTTGCCACCTCAAACATTGTGGGACTTACGTGTCTTCGGCTAACCGTGGGTGCCCTGGCTGTGCCTCTGCCTTAGCGGGGATATAGGCGTGAAGATACTTGACTAAAATATTTCTTCTTTATTATATTATAAAGAAGATAATGTCAATTAAAATGTCAGACGTGTAGCGTTCAGTGTTAAAAATTGTAACATTTTAGAATACTTTCCCCATGCTTTATGAAATATTGTTCAACTGTTTTCTGTCCAGATATGAGAGAGAAAAAATAACAGGATCAACTTGAGAATATAATTCTGTAACAATTTGCTCGGATGTGTGATGTTTGCACCCGTACCTGTGACCGCAAAATCACTGTTCCACTTTTAAACACTTACGGATTTCTAAGCTTACGACAATGTTTAATTTAGAATTATCCAGAGATAAAGTACAAGTGGCTTCCGCATTATTCTTAAATCAAAACATGCTAATAATAATCTCTAGTTCTTGCTTATAATCAAACATACCAGATATTATTCAAAAGAGCTCATTTACAAAACAAATATTGATACCTGATGCGCTGACATGTTTACTGACCACAACCACTATTGTGAAATTCACCAATTGAACTCCAACTAAGTTTGATGTGCTGGTTTGTTAAACTAATTCTTCGACCAATTTTAAATTATTTAATATCAACAAATTTATTTGCAAAAAAAAATATAAATTCTTCTATTCTTTCTTAAATTCTAAAAAAAATATAAATTATAAATTCTAATAGAAATAAGTGGTTAGTTGCCACCTATTACATTGTGGGACTTAGTGTCTTCGGCTAGTTATGGGTGCCTTGGTTGTACCTCTGCCTATCTCTTCGGTGATATGGGCGTGAAGATACTTTTTTATTCTAAAAGAGAGTAGAGAATAGAAGAGGTAGGCATAGGCACAACCAGGGCACCCACAATTAGCCGAAGACACTAAGTCCTACAGTGTCATAGGTGGCAAGACCATCGCCAACCGGGCACATATCCAATCTCGGATAATGTTATTATTATGAGAAAATGGTAAATACACATTTTCTATTGTTTTTGTTGTCCGACCCGGGGTTCGAATCCGAGACCTTAAAGAAGTCAAGTCTGACGCCGAACCGCTAGACCACAGAGGTGATTCTAAAATAGCTGTACCATTTTCGATGTCCTAGTACTTCTCTGCATAGTACTGCATTTTTTTCATGTTACATTAATTCTCTTAGCGTGTTCTGTCGTATGTAATCTCATCAACCATGTTGCTCATGTCAGTTTTAAAACAAAAAACCGCATCGAATTCCGTCTGTCCGTTCAAAAATTATGACGCCACAGACACACACACACACACACACACACACACACACGCAGAGAGAAAGAGAAAAATATAAGATAGTGCAATGCTTCGGAAATCAATTATTTTTTTATTTCATAATAATCAAATATATGAGATAATCGTGTTTGAGTTGAAAAATATATTTTAAAACATATTTTTCGATCAATCGTATGATTAATTATATATAATAAAATTAATTCAATAATTAAATATTTATTCAAACATTATGCGTCCAACGACAACGACGTGAAGATACTACGTTGATACTACGACAATTTACAAAAGAATAAAGATGTTTTTTTTTTGTGATATTGGAAGGCAAACAAACGGATTTCCTGATGGTAAGAAATTCCTGCCGCCTAGAGACACCAAAGGTGGTAATGGTGCGTTGCCAACCTGAGGACGGGATGTTCGGTCTCGAGCAAAAGTAAGTTTACCGGTTACTTTACCCTCCGAACCGGAACACGCAGTGACGGTATGGCAGCAGGAGTAGGTAAGGCGGTGGTACCATTCCTGGTGAATCGCTGTGAAACTCTACTACCTAGTCTGATGTCACGGTGCTAGTAAGCCTGTGCTCGCCTCTTACGAGCTGCCTGGCAGGAAGGCAGATGGTCTATTCTGCAAAGGAGCCCGGACCAACACGGGGATAATGATGATACGTACACTTTGATTTCTTTACAAATTTATTTATGCAACAGATAGCGCCAATTAATTTTTAAACAAGTTTAAGATCCTATCTCAGTAAGTAATGTGAACCTGGTATTGATATTGGCTGTGACAAAATGTTTACAGACCAAATTCAAGGTAATAGGAATAAGTTACACTAGGTGTTTTATTTCAGTAATTGTATAGATATAGATATAGAGACAGCAAACAAGTATAATGCCCTTCTAATGTCTGTAATAAGAAACTACCACGGCCTATAAACACCACAAAATGTTTTTAATACGTTACTGTGACGGAGACGTTAGGCAAGCTGGGTTAGCAAAACCCAAGTCTACTACCTACCTTTCCTGGTATTACCGGAACGCGACAATGTCTAGATGACGATAGGAATAGATAAGTCGGTACCTACCTATGGTAAGTAAGTTATAATCAATTACCGTAAATGATAGCATACAACACAGTATACAGTTCTACAATAAACTTCCCAATTATTTGAAAGAACTTCCAATTAATAAATTTAAGAAATGTGTTAAATGTAAATTAAATCAAAAGGATCATTATAACATTGCTGAATATTTAGCAGATAAGACTGCTTGGGATTAATTGCTCCTCATGCCAATCTCTTATAATATATAATGTATCATTACATAAATTATTGTAAATATATTGTAAACTAAGAAAAAAAGACAAGCCCGCTGAGTTTCTTGCCGGATCTTCTCAGTGTGCGGCCGCGTTCCGATCCGGTGGTAGATTTATTATTATATAGACGCGTCACAAGTGCCTCTTGTAGGTTTATGTGAAATAAAGATGATTTATTATTATTATTATTAATAAGTTTATTAAAAAAAAACTGTTGTTATGTCATAAGATGATGAACCATATTACCACCAAACTATACTGTTTTTAAACTGTCAGTTCGGTTCAGATTTATAGTGCATTTTCTTAAAAAAATTAAAAGCGGGCCACTGGAAAAATTAATTCTATAATAAAATAATTAGTGTTTCATTCTGTGTTCATTAAAAATATACCGGAATCGTATTTGTTGAATCCATTGAAATCATTCTCACTAATCGCTTGAAAAGCGAGGTCAAAGATGAGACTGACATTTTGTGTCAAGGCTAAAGGTCATAATTCGCTTTTGTTTCCTTTTCCTAGGCGGACTATGGTCAAGGTCAAGAAGTCGCATTTCCTAGTACCTTTAAATCAACCCATGTAAAATTTACCGAGTCACGATGAACACAGATTTTTGTTTTTAGGCCAAGCTTGTGTCATCGCCCGACCATTAGATATTTCCTTAATTAAGTTCAGCTTCTTCCTTCTTTATAAGATTGCGAACCAGGAAGCGGTTCTCTTAAGAGTAAGATATCACTCGGCTATAAACATCATGGTTTTACGGGTGCAGACTATCTTATCTTCTGGACGTTAGGTCACTTATACAAGTCTTGCATTTCCACTAGTAAGGAATGCGTATTTTTTTAAATCGTAGCTTTTTTTCAGTAATAATGGTAATCAAAGCAAGCAAACATGCTTCTCAAATTTTAGGCTGAGCACTCTGTTTGGCCCACAAGGCCCCGCGAAGTCGTAAAAACCGCGAGGTTGGCAACACATTAGTCATTCCAAAAAAAGCTTTTCGAGTATAAAAAATCATAAATAACCAAAACGTTAGACTACTCATATATGACAATTATTACAATATACTCATATTACTAGTAGCTACTAATAGTTAATACAATACCAACTAATAAATTGAATTTTAGGTTATGTCCTTATCCTTAAGGTAAAAAACTATTCTAAGTTGGTCAAATTATTCAATCATATCACTGAAAAAGATTGTGAATGGATAAAATTAAAAGAGTTTTAAACTAGAAAACGCATATAATATGTAACATACATATAATATGACAGCGTAATGATTATTTAAAATTAAATTGTTATATTTAAAGTGTTCTTGCCCTAGTATTTTTTTAAAATACTTTTAAACCAATTTTGTGAGCGTACGTAGAGTGAGCTAGCGATAGAACCTATGGTCCCATTGGCACCAAGTGTACCATTAAGTCATCCCAGGGAGAAATTGAAATACAGGTACTCAATTTTTGTGTGACATAAATCGAAGTCGTTTTTTTGTAGAGTTGCGCTCAAATTGTTTAAATGGGCCTCTTATGTTATTCCTGCTATGCTGTGAATGCTATACGGACCTTTTGCCTCTGCTGTACTCTAAAGATCCTTAATATGTATAAAAATTGATAAATATGTTTCTATTTACATAATTATCTCAAGTTAATTGTCACGGTCAAAAAGTAGACAATATTTGTTTGTGTGTGTCTAGACCGGCGCTAGACTAGCCGTTTTTACATCTATTCGGATTTTTTTCAATAATTTATTAACTCTATCATACTGGTTGGATAGTTCGAATTCAAGAACAGGTACCTCCTACTAAAATGACGTTATTTAAACAACTTTTTTAATACATGCAAAGCATTTAAAATAAATTGATTATTTCTACAGTTTAATAAATAGGGAAAAATTGAAGATGTGCCTTTAGAAAAAAGATATTAACGTAGATACAGATTTTCTGTTGGATTTTTGAGACTAATCAGGTTTTTATTAGCGAATGGTATGCGTGCTTTTATTACTAATACTAATATTACTTACATAAGACATGTATACTTATCACTAGAATCAAAACTTAAAAATTATGCAGCTAACTCCGGCTTATTGCCAAAAACAAAGAAGCTTGTTAAAAATATTTACCAGAGTGAGATCATCATATAGACATACCACTCGTATTATTTATGAAATTTTGGAACTGAGAAGCAAAAAGAATATAATCACTACGTTTTACTGAAAGGTACTAAACACAATAACCAAACAAAAAAACATTTGAAATACGCAAAATTAAATATATTAAATTTATCTTTAAAAATATTACATTTTTTTTTTATAATATTGGAAGGCAAACAAGCAGTCGGATTTCCTGATGGTAAGAAATTCACGCCGCCTAGAGACACCAAAGGTGGTAATGGTGCGTTGCCAACTTGAGGCCAGGGTGGTAGGCCTCGAGCAAAAGTAAGTTTACCGGCTACCTTGCCCTCCGAACCGGAACACGTCATGACGTTATGGCGGCAGGAATAGGTAAGGCGGTGGTAACAATCCGGGCGAGTCGCTGCGAAACTCTACAACCTAGTCAAATGTCACGGTGCTAGTGACGGTAAGCCTATGCTCGCCTTTTACGAGCTGCCTGGCAAGGAAAGTAGATGCTCTATTCTGCAAAGGATCCCGACCAACACGTTGAAAATTCTTACGAAATCCTAGATTTTTTTTTTATTTCATATCTCTGCTATTTAAATATAACCGTGTCTTATTGCCAACGTAGATGTTAGATGTATTGTTAGATGTGTATTACTCTCCTTAGGACCTAAACACGACACTGTCGCTATAGATGCAGGAAAAAGTAAAACGATGTATCCTTATTTACGAAATTTAGTGTATCATAATTTTGTGTTTTGAGCCTCGAGCCCCTCTCATAATATCGAGGGATTAAAATATTGAATTGCAATAATTGATAATAATAATAAGTAGATAAAAAAGCAAAAATCACAATATGAATAGGTGTATTTTGAGATTTTGGCTACAAAAGAGAATTTAATATACTTTTTTTTCAACTCAACCTTCGAGTATTAAATACTTAAAGAATTCAACAGGTAACCCTGCAGTGTATACAATAGCTGTCTGATTTGATAGTTGAGTTTTGGCGCCATTGAGAGAAAATATGGTCGAAGTTTTTTCATAATTATTGAATTTCGTGTTAATATTGAGTGAAATTAGTCAATTTTGGTGGCATTTTGTACAATTTTGTTCAGTTAAAATGCACAAATGAAATAATCATGAAGAAATTAGCGTACCGTGTATTTCCTCATTGCCGCCAAAACTCATTACATGAGCTTGTGTAAAAAGGCTCCGTTTTACCCAAGAGCCTGACATGACTTACTGACGACTTATGACTGATGACTAATTAAAATTAATTGAAATTGAAATAAAATTTGATGCAAATTACTACTTGACTAATGGCTAAATACTAACGTGAAGGCCAAAACCTAAAGAAAGAAAAGAAGAAAAAGATTTGATAGTTTTCGTTAGTGTCAGTTATTCTCTTACTAGTCTGTGCAGTTCCTATAGAGGTATATTATTATACTCAAGTCTTTATAATTTGTGATTATACTCTTGGGTGCAGTTGTTGTTTGAAATATTACTTGTATGTTGATAAGTATTTTAAAATAATCTTAATTTATATCTGGATAACTGCATTTATACATGCATAATAGATACATAACAAAATGTAAAAACTGTTATTAGTTCTTTTAAATTTGTCAGTAAAATGCAAGTTTATAAAAAGTTATTTAAATGTGATCTGTTAAATTTTTAGTTTTTTCAAATAAAATTGCTTTAGTTTGCATAACACGCTTTTCTAAATTCCAAGTTTTTCAAAATATAAGACCTTTGCTATGTTTTTTTTAAAAAATGATCGAAGACCGTGATTTTGTTCAGTCGACATTCGCATATGAATAATTAATAAAACAAAGTGGTGGTGTAATCGTTTTTAGGGCCTAAAAGTACCAAACAATTAAAAAAAATAATGTAGTGTAATAGTGTAGTAATGTAATAATGTAGTAACTTAGTTAATAAAAGAATAGAAATTTTAAAGTTGTCCTTTCTAAAACTGTAGCATTAACAACTAAAACTAACTTTAACATTTCTATTGTTGCAGATCATAATGGAGTTGGCAAGGCGGATAGTGGACGGCTACCATGACTTGATGGACAATTACAGTGACCCCAGGGTCAAGGATTGGTTTCTCATGTCTTCGCCGTTCCCGACCCTAGCTATTTGTCTCACATATGTATTCACAGTAAAAGTAAGTACCTACATTTTAAGTAATAAAACAGCGAACATGCACACACATCTGATGGTTGTAGACAACCACGAGCTTTATACACCATAGATGTTACAGATGCATCGCTAATTTGTGGGTGAAGCTTTAGGCCTGTTGTGTCTACTAAGGTAGTCTACCGGCTACCTTGTCTTCAGGTTTACCCTCATTATGGTAGTAGGGTTAGGTAATGTGGTGGATCCTTATCAGGGTTAGTCGCTGCATATTACTCTACCGTGCTCTATTTATATTAAAGTTTTAGGATTTAGTAAAAAGTTTAGTAAAAAAGCGTACAAGGTTCCTAATTCGACTTGTATATAATTTGTATGTTATACTACATATAAATTTCTACAGACTATTCCGATTTTGATAATATTTTTTTAAATACGAGTATAGTAAACCCATAAAATGAGATTGTATCATATAATAATAGAATTTCAACTGGTTCAGCATTTATTGACTTTCACACGATAGTATGTGTTCAATGCTATACTTTGATAGCATAATATTGAAACTTTAATCGGTTTTGTACAGCTTTGTCAAGTTTCGATTATCATTAATATTCTTTAAGCGTTACTATACTTACGGCCCCAGTATTTTCCATTACAAAAACTAAAAAAACATGCTTTTGTAATAAATAAAAACGACAATTGGGTCAGAGTAGACGAAAAAACTAAGTAATTTATGTGTAGGAATGTGACGACCCCGTAACACACTGATTACTAGATTATTACATTAGTGCAGCCTGTCATAACTCGATGGTAGAGTGTTTTGTAGCAGCTCCAGATTGGTGCCACTCAACTATTTTTTCTGTCATATCGCCTAAGTCATTGACGTGCTTTCCGTGGTAGGTTAGGGTACACGATAGACTGCCTCACGTGGCCAGAGACACGAAGACATACTTTAATAAGATAGCAAAGCGAAAGCAAAATATAGCTACTCGCTTATTTGTTATCTTCTGTTCTATAGTATATAAAAATGAATCGCCAAAATGTATGGAGCTACATAACTTTCGAACGACTACATCAAACTGAATGATTCTTTTTAGTCTATTCGTTATTGTCAGAACAAGGTTTGTATATTAGAAATAAAAAAAATACATAGATTTGATCAGAATTATTTTTTAAAAATCTAATACTTACAAAAAGGTGATCTTTGACATCTGAATCCGTCAAAATTGTGAAAAACAAAACTCGGTGAAAATAATAAAATCACAGAATAAAACATTTCATTAAAGCTGCTTTAGTCACAGGAAAGTTCAAAAGCGAGTACGTACTTATATCAAGAGCACCATTTATGCCAACTGACTTTCTTTTTAAAGTCCATTTTCCAGCATCCCTTGCATTTGCAATAACTATTGATAAATCCCAAGGCCAATCGCTAGAAGTGTGGAATAAATTTTGAATCGCCATGTTTTTTCACATTGACGGTGTGTGCTCGAGAGTCGGCAAACCGTCGTCGCTATTTGTTTTCTCTCCACAAGGAAAAAACGTAAAATATTATACATTAGGCCTTAAAATAGTTTTTGTCGGATTGTTGACTTACAATTTTAAGTCAATATTACGTGGTCGTATTGTAAACAGAATATTGTATCTCATCTTGTCAATAAATAATAACATTTCCGGTAGTTATTAATTTGATGAAAAATTCAACTGACTAGATTTTACCGGAAGGATTATATTTCCTCAGTCGCAACTAGAAAAAAAATGGAGGCAAATAGTTCGCCGGGTATGATATGAAATATACAATTCAATTTTAATCACCTCATTGGTCGAGAGACAAGCGTACACGTCTAACACCACCGACCATCGGCGCAGGTTCAATTCCCGTCACGGGCAGCTATTTGTGTGATGAACAGAGACGTCTGTATTCAAGGTCACGGTGTTTGTTATATTTATTCTAATATCTGTTTAAGTATTTTAATTTATTTGTAACGTTCACTAACACTTATAATACGAGTTTATAATTTGCATAGTTTTGTGTAATTTTTCCATAGATGCAATTTAGTGGTAAATTCAAGTAGGTGAGAACTGGCTAATAACTATACTGTACTATACTACTATGTATATTATAAAACTTAACTTATACCATTAAATTGATTTTATTACACTACAAATCGCCTAATTATGATAATTGTAGCAATTATTTATGCACTCCATCAACTCTTTCACATTAAGCATTTAAATAAATTAATTATACATAACTTCGATTAGAACATTCAATGGCGATGACTTTAGGCAATATTGATACAGTTTTCTACACTCAAACAACAATAGCAAGCGCAGTAAAATTGCAAAAACCGACTCCTCTATTTCATTGGGTAGATACATTCCATAATTATTTTTTCGGAAGATAGCAAATGATTCCGAAATGGCCATTCGTAAACTTTATCTTCAACCTTCTAGTTTTTTTGAGTTACAATTAATTTCAAAAATGATTCGTTTATGTTGTCGACAACGAAACAAATCATTATTCAGACGTAAAAATCAAAACCAACTAGTCAGCTTTATAATCTTATGTATAAAATTCTCGTGTCACAGTGTTAGTTACAGTACTCCTCCGAAACCGCTTTACCGATTTTCACCAAATTTTATATGGATACTAGCTGACCCCGCAGACGTTGTTCTGCTATATTTTTAATGTGATTTATTTAAAAAAAATGGGGTGAGTCACCCTTATCACTTAGGGGTATGAAAAATAGATGTTAGCCGATTCTCAGACCTACCCAATATGCTTACCAAATTTCAGAGGAATCGGTCAAGCCGTTTCGGAGGAGTATGCAGACTAACATTGTGACACGAGAATTTTATATATTAGATTCAGTAGGTCTGAGAATCGGCTACTATATATTTTTCATACCCCTAAATTTTTTAACATGCAACTTTTTTTACTAAAATTACGTTAAATAATAGCAGAACAACGTCTGTCGGGTCAGTTAATAACATATAAATTGAGATTGCCTACTTATAATAAATTGGTTAATAGCATTGAGCCCATGTCACAATGTTTGCAACATCTATAATACTCCTATTTAAGCAACAAAATAGATTTGATTTGATCTCATACATGCCAGCACTGGTTTGTCAGTTATGTTGGTTTCTTTGTTTCTTTCCGCCAAATGTCGAAGTCATTTTAATTCCAAAATTCAAAAGCACCTTAGCTTCTTCACAAAAATGTTTATCTAAGTGAGTAGTGAATTGCTTGGTTTATAGATATTGTACTTTTGGGTTCTACATCAGACGAGTTCTAAACACCGGTCACAATTATTATATTGTAAATTTTCAAGGTATAAGCTTATGTTTGAATGAACAGAAAAACAAATTAATGCTATTTAAAAGCGCAAGAATAGATAGATATGCGAGTTTTAGTACACGATGTACTGAGGGAGCAAGTGGACGAATAGAAATTGTATATATCGGTAGTATTTTAGAAGGAATGGAAGGTACATCGAGGATATTATGGAAAGGTGGCACACCCTGTGTGCAAAGCATAGTGTAAAGTAGGACCCCTGGGTAAGCTACTTCAAAACGAGATTTTGTGTCAATGCATTATACTCACATTGTATGAATGCAGTATGTCCCATACAAACAATAATGTCTCATACACCACTCATCACAGCAACAGATTATCTAATTGTTGTTCACCAGCCATTCACATTAATCGGCCTCACATTAGGTTATAGACTAGACGGCATTTAACTATCTAATCATATTTTCTCTTGCAGGTATTAGGACCAAAGTTAATGGAAAACAGAAAACCATTTGAATTGAAGAACGTCCTGATATGGTACAACTTATTTCAAGTAATATTCAGCATCTACCTATTCCATGAGGTAGGTCATTTATGAAATGATTATTGTTTTTGTAATGATTTATTTGGAGTATATTGGGCAGTTTGCGAATGCAAACGAATGAAATGCAAAAAAAATCCTCTTGGATTCGGCAATCAAATCTGTCACCTAAGGGGAAGGGGGATGGTTAAGCCACCTTCGTTCGATGGATTGGCTTATGGATTATAGGGCCTGTTGAGAACAGAGACAGAGATTCGTAACAGAGACCGTAGCACAAAGCTTGTCTGTGGCATAGTCTTTCTGCATGACTTTTAAATCGTCTACTTGGGTTGGAGCACAAATGTCGACAAATGGCGTTTGGTAGATAATTTTAAACGTCTTCCTTTAATCTCTCTATCGGTATAGAATTTACAATGTAAATTTATTAATCTAAGGGAATAGTTATAATTTGTTTATTGTCTCCAGTATTCATCCCCGTTGGAAAAATAGGGGTTATATAAGTTTTACGCCTGTTTGTGTGTGTGGCATCATAACTACTGAACGAATGAATTGATTTTAATATGAATGTTTTATTTGAAAGCTGACGTTATCGATAGGGTTTTTAGCTACGTTACACATAGGTTTTGTTGGGGTTATAGAGCATTTTTAATTTTATGGTGGTGTAAGCAGATGGATGTAATAAGGAATGACGTTGGACCGTTTTTATGTTAATTTTAGTAAATACAAAACATTCAAGTGGTACTTACATGACGGAGCGTCGTGGAATCGGTCATTGTTTGCTGTATTATATTTGCACCTCTCTGGTTTCACGCTACTAGCCACGTGATCCCAAAATAGCCGGGTTTAACCAAAATTATTCGGTCAACTAAAATTATATTTTGCTGCTATTATTATCGCCTCTGTGGTCTAGCGGTTCAGCTGTCGGACTTGACTGCATAACGTCCCGGGTTCGATTCCCGGGTCGGGCAACAGAAAGTAAATTAAGTTTTTCCAATTTTCTAATAAAAAACGTTGCTCGGGATTGGATATGTGGCCGGTTGGCGACAAGCTTGCCACCTTATCACATTGTGGGACTTAGTATCTTCGGCTAGTCGTGGGTGCCCTGATTGTGCCTCTGTCTACCTCTTCGGGGATATGGGTGTGTAGATACTTACTTATATTTTACTGCTATATCCTTAAGTATCTTGCACATATTTAATTTTGGGTGAGGGTTTTTCTTTACTTTTCGCCTTATTACCTCTATGACAATGTTTTTGACGTATCCTAAACCGCACCAATCACTTACACCTTATTGCGACCATTTCACAATCCGTTGGCAAGCTTGATTGGTTTACGAGCCTCGACTTGGACATCTTAGGACGTCTAGATACCGGAAGTTTTAAAAAAAAACCGTTCTTAATACAGCGTGTCTGTATTATGTCTCTAATAGTACCTACTGAGCGAAAGGTGTGTGTGGATCAATTGGCTCAATCAGAGTTGCTTTTCGTATTCGCTCTTTAAATTTTGGGCTGTACCTTCGTAACTATCTTCACTTTCGTCGGAATTATTGCGTGAGTGATTTACAAACGTAGGTCAGTTTTTTTTTGATATTGGAAGGCAAACAAGCAGACGAATTTCCTGATGGTAAGAAATTCACACCGCCTAGAGACACCAAAGATGGTAATGGTGCGTTGCCAACCTGAGGTCGAGATATTAGGCCTCGAGAAAAAGTAAGTTTACTGGCTACCTTACCCTTCAAACCGAAACACGTCAACGGCAAGCATTGGACGTTATGGTGGCAGGAATAGGTAAGGCGGTGGTACCAAATCCGGGCGAGTCGCTGCGAAACTGTACCACCTAGTTCCTATAAATAAGCCATCTGCCTTCCTGCCAGGCAGCTCGTAAAAGCCGAGCATCGGCTTACCGTCACTAACGGCACTAACGACGGGAAGCCTATGCTCGCCTTTTACGAGCTGCCTGGCAGGAAGGCAGATGGTCTATTCCTTGGATTGCGAAAAGTAACCAAATATTTGACTAGCTTAAAATTATGTTTTGTTTCATGACTCATAAAATAGATAGTTGACTGTTCACCCGATGGTAAGAGTGTCTGCCAAACCGTCTGTCTGTTACAAGATATGTTTTTCAATGTCGGATTGTGATGACCCCATCGCCTATAAATAGTAATATAGAAAAAAAGTAGGTTTTTTATTTACTTCACTAGTGCAATCCTACTAATATTATAAATGCGAAGGTTTGTATGTCTGTTTGTTACTCACGCAAAAATGGCTGAACCTACTTTTATGAAAATTGGCTCACACATAGGATAGTTTTTATCCCAAAAAAATGTTCTTACAATGTTCTACAGCTAGTAAGTCATGAACACAGTTTTTGCAGAGGGACTAATTTAATTCGTTTTTTAACAGAGTATAGTAAGTGGCTGGTTTAGCACCTACAGCTTTACATGCCAGCCCGTAGACTATTCTAGAAGTCCATCAGCTATGCGAGTAAGTATGAAATAGTATAGCCTTTATTAACATAAATAACATAACTGAGCGTATGACAAAGTAACTAAAATAAAATAAAGATAATTAAAAAAAACTGAACTTTTTTACTACAATGAATGTAATGTACGTTGTTGATGCTACTTAAATGTGATAATGGCAGAGTAGTCGTCGATTTTTGGTAAGTCTACTAAATTTATTTTGGCGGAAAGTTGTAAGTTAATCATTTTATTTTAATTACTTTAATAATCTAACGAGCGCAATGTAAGCTCTAGTCAAGAGTCTTCAAAGCCGGCTTGTTTTAAAGTAGAGAGTAAAGAATATGGAGGAAGATAGGCAGATTTGTAAGGATCGTGATATTATGATACTTACTGCCTGCTCCGTAAAGAACGTGGAAGTGAAAGATGTATGTTGGTAATGATAAAACTAACAATAGTTTAAACAATGCTTCCGTTAGTATTAGTAGAATTAAAACTAGTTATTTTATATATTTACCAATTATATAAGTACCAATTGTATGGATTGAAATAATAAAGTAATTAAATCCTATCTAAAACAATATTTTTTGTATGAAAACCTCTGAACTGTGAGTAACTATTATAGCTTTATTCGTTATTTTTTCCATGAGATCTTATTCTTAAAATCGTATTCTTTTATTATTTGCATCAACTGTTTTATGAATAATTATTTTTTTGTTTATCATATTTAAAATTTGCGTTATAATTTGTATTGCTAATTTCCAATTATTGCCATTTGTTTTTGAAAATGGAAAAAACTATTCTGATTAAAATTAAGTTTACAAGCAATATTACGTAATTAATAACTACGTAAATTAATTCTAACGTTCTAGAATTTCCCACACAAAAGTTACAAATAACTTTTGAAGCGCCTCTCTGTCTCGGTTTTGTGACCGAGTATAAAAATGAATTCTAAATCATCCAATACAGAAAAATCCAAATTCTAAAACTTAGGTCAGCCCTAATCCTTGAGAAACCTACTTAAAAAAAATAAAGCGATACCCTGTTTCGGTCCGTTTGTGACCTAGTGTAAAAATGGATTCCGAAACAGCCAATTGTTATGTCACCTTTGTGGAACCAGTTACCGATGGCGGTATTCCCAAACAATTATGACTTAGGGATCTTCAAGAAAAGAGTGTACTCATTCTTTAAAGGTCGGCAACGCATCTGTGATACTCCTGGTGTTGCGGATGTCCGTGGACGGCGGTGATCACTTTCCATCAGGTGACTTGCTCGTTTGACACCTCTTGTATAAAAAAAAACGGCCACATCGGTGGAGGAGAGTGGAGGGGTGGCTAGCTTACTTTGCCCACACCAAAGCCGTAGGTCCGATTCCCTACAGGAACAGGCAGTAATAAATACAGTAACAGGAATTAGTATTCATAACGTACATAAACGTTTGTACTTCTGTACCTGTGGTGTTATTATATTTATTTCGATATCTATGTATCAATATAATATGTAAATTAGTGATGTTGACGAATCCCGTATCAAAAGCATAGAAATTGCTTACTTTCGGGTTATATCAATTCGTGTAATTTGTCCAGAGATATTTGAGTAAATAAATAACAACAAAACAAACAAATAACAGTACATATTGTTATACATTGATTTGTAAATTTTAAACTAAACGCAGGTGCGTAGTTAATGTTTTGTCATTTAAATCGTATTACTTTTCCCAGACAGCTCGAGGATGTTGGTGGTATTACTTCTCGAAATTCACGGAGTTTTTCGACACGGTATGTATTACAAGAATCTTTGTATAGATGTACGTAATAAAAGCTATTTTGAAATTTAATTTGAATTTATATATTATATAGTATTATAAAGTTACATGTAAAAGTTAAAACCTTAACCGTAGTTTAATGGGTTTGTTAGGATACACGATAATTAAAAAAAACACATTTTCAAACCTATTTTAAACTCTGTGAACCACTAATAGTTACTTATTTTTTTTATAACAAAAAGTTTTGACATAGTTTAAAATACTTATTTTAAAAGGACATATACATTTTCACTTACACTAAAGTGTTCGTAAGTGAATAAGTAGCTTTTAATAATTACATTAATGAGATTTCACCAAGTGCCGACAGAAATTTTTAATAAGCTTTAAAAGGAACATCAATAGTAATTTTATTCCTATATTTATTTTACTTGCCTTCGAAAATACTTTTAAACAAATAACCTCTCCCACCATTTCATTATTTAAATAGATTACTATATTAAAAAATTGTATAAATTTTGTTATAAAAAAAACATGTGCTTTGCTTTTTATCTGGATTTATGCTGGAAGTGAATGTGAAAGTTATCCTGTAAGCCGCTTTGGCAAAGCAGCGGGTTTAAACAAGTCAAATCCTATTAATATTATAAATGCGAAAGTTTGTATGTATGGATGTTTGTTACTCTTTCACGCTCGAATGGCTGAACGGATTTGTCTGAAATTTGGAAGACAAATAGATTGTGACCTGGATTAACATATAGGCTATTTTTAATCCCGATCGCACACCGGGTTTCTGTGAAAACGCGGACGAAGCCGCAGGTAGCAGCTAGTAATACCATATTTTTTTAAATTTATTGTTGGATTTGGATCATGTGAAATGTAATTGATTTTAATATGTATAAATTTTGTCTTACAATGATGTGAATTTTTCAGGTATGATAACGTAAAGGATAAATAGAAAAAAAAGTATCTTCACGCCCATATCCCCGAAGAGGTAGGCAGAGGTACAACCAAGGCACCCACGACTAGTCGAAGATACTAAGTCCCACAATGTGATAGGTGGCAAGCCTATCGCCAACCGGGCACAATTCCAATCCCGACCAACATTTTTTTTTATTAGAAAATTGGAAAAATCCAATTTTCTTTTTGTTGACCGACCCGGGATTCAAATCGGGACCTCATGAAGTCAAGTCCAACACCCGGACCGCTAGACCACAGAGGCGAAAGGATAAATAATATCAACAAAAAGTAACAACTGAAATTAATACCTACATAAGTTTTAATATTTTGATGGTAATTTTAACTCAGGGATACTTATTACAAAAACTGACCTTAATTGCAGCATAACGTTTTCTTAGTAAACAAAAGTACCCATTATCTGTTACATACAGCTCAAAAATTACTTGACGGATTTTGATAAAATTTAAAATGGAACTAATGGCAAATCGCCAGTTTTAAACAAATAGTTTTCATTGTTTGTTCATACAGTTAAAATAATGAGGTAACACACCTAAAAAGTATACTTAAAACCGATTTAGGGTTTAAAATAGTTACGTTGGTATTTTAAACAATCCGGTTGTTTGACAGTTCATAGAACATACAAATTAGTTAAAACCATCACCTTGTACAAGGTTACGTCAATTCAAAAGGTAGCCCACGCAATTACTGTGGTACAAAGTCTTATGATCTGTTAAAAAGCTGTTAACCTAATAAGCATATGTGCTAAACGATAAGCACACGTTGCAAAACAAATTGCAAAATTATAACCTTATAAATAATTAACCAGCTTTTCACCATGGCTCCGCACGGATATTAATTTATATCTGGATAAAAGTAACTTATCCTCCTCGGTTAATGTATTTTAATGTTGAAATTTATTAAATTATATACGTTATATTGACGTGAAATCGAAAGATACTTAGGCGATCATCCTCTTTCGCATATTTTTATGCTAAAGTCATTAAAATTGGTTCAGTCGTTTTGTAAACGGAACGCATCTAAACGGATCATTGGTGGTAGTGCTGAGGAGTACCTTGTCCGGGTAGGGTATTTCACCTTACCTATTCCTGACGTCATGTCTGCTGCAGCATCATACGCAATCTCGGCCATTGAACAGCGACACTCCTATAAAATCTATGGCCACGGTTGTCTCTTAATACTAGGAGAACCATGTACTGGTATACTTACTTGCACTACTCTAACATTAATAGATAAACAAACACTTTGTCAGTCTCTCTATGCACCATATTGGGTGAATTAATAATAATTTTATATGAGAAATAACAAGGATATCTATCTACACCTACTCCATTACTTAAATAGTATTAGGTCTCTACTGTTTTGAGTTCTATTTAAATAAATTGTTTAAAAGGATTTAACATTAAAGCATACCTACTTAAAACACATTTTATGATCCATATGTTAGAAATAAATCTCAGTTTGGATGATAGAACAAACTTTGTGGTGGCCTATTTGATGTTGTTTATTTGAGTAGGGAAGACATAAAAATTTCGCAGCGACCTGCCTGGATTGGTGCCACCGTTTTACCTATTCCGGCTGCCTTAACGTCAGTGCTTGCCGTTGACGTGTTTCGCTCGAGCTCTAACATCCCGGCCACTGGTTGGCAACACACCATTACCACCTTTGGTGCCTCTAGGCGATGTGACTTTCTAATACCAATTTTTTTCTTTCCAATACCATAAAACTCCATTGTAATAGTATGGGATAATTATAATTAGTATTTGTGTATTAATTATCTCGACCGATCTGGGCGGAATTTGGTACAAAGATAGATTACATACAATCACAAGGCTGTTGTTGAAAAATGTATGGTTTCTGTGAGATAAATTATCACAATAAATCGCAGGCAATATGTCCTTTAACTTGCAGTAAAATATGACTTAGTCGGGTTTTGTTATCATAGATATTTTGTTTTAGGGCAAGTCTATAAAGCAGGCTTGTCTAGAAAAATGTTTAATGGCAAAGCTTTGTTACTATAAGCCTTTCTTACTATAGTATCATTAATTTAACAGTGAGGTTAAACTCAGTAAGTTATTTTTAATAGTTACGCTTTAAAACATTCTTTTTACCAGCGTCGTTGAACTTGTAGAACCAGCCTTACCGGTTAGAAGATGTTTGTTTATTTTCAAAACATGAAAACGTTTTAACAAGTTATGATAATTATTATTTAGTCTTTTATTTCAAATGTTACATATTTTTCAGAAACTTTAGTTTTTTTTGCGATAAGGTTTTAAAATGACTTTGTTACTTTGTTTTGGTGTCAAATACTACGTTCGGTTGTGCTTGATAATAATTATTAAAAATATTTAAATGAGCTTTTACGTTTTTAGTGGGATGGTTATAACTCATTTTTGTCTAATAAATATTAAAACTGTCTATAAGTATTGATATATGCGAAACATTTTTTTTCTGTATTTCGATTATATGTCAAAATTGTTGCATTGGATTTAATTAATTTTAGCATAGATATTATATGTTTAAAAAAGAAATAAATTACTTATTCCGATGTTTATTTACTTAATTAACTTAATTCTAGCAAAATTACTAATAAAGTTTTAATTAGTTTGTACCAAAGTCGCACTTAATGCCTCTTGGTAAGATTACCAAGAGCTAGTTCGACCTTTGGACCAATATAGTGAAGTTTGCCACAGGTGTCACACAAGAAATAATAATAAACTACCTACATCAATACTTTGTCACATCATGCCAGTTAAATACATGTCAATATACAATCTATACAATTAAATAAAATTGGAGTGTCTGTATGTAATATTTAAATAATCACTTGCATATGAATCTAATACCTTTAAATGAGCAATTCTTGTACATATATATAAATATGTAATTGGAATCTCGGAATCGGCTTCAACGATTTTCATGAAATTTAGTATGTAGGAGGTTTCGGGGACGATAAATCGATCAAGCTAGAAATCATTTTTAGAAAATTTCATTTTATTCGTGTTTAAACTGAAAAATATGACTCTTCCTGACATCTATTGGCGAATAATAATGCAATTTTTTATAAGCAATAAAGTTGTTCCAGCAGATGGCGTTGTTAAGTAACATGAAGTCAATGAGTGTTTGCTAAAAAAATACTGAGCAAAGCTCGGGCATCCAGTTACTGTACCTACATATATACCTACGGTACATGTACCAAAGTAACACATTTTTTTCAATTTATGTTTGCCTGTTTTTCCCGGCTAATTTCTGAATCGACTGGACTGGTGCTGATAAGACTTACACTTTCATGTAGCTGTTGTAATAAGAACTGACTTAGACTCAAGTTATATCTGAAAAATTCTAAAGTTACTAAATATTTTTTATTAAAGCTGGTTATTATATATCGACAAAATTTCACGGGAGAGGATAGTAACTTCAATATTTGGGTAATTGACAGACAACGTATTCTTATATATTTGCTTATGATGGTCGTAGAAAACTTTAGGGTGTAGGTACCGAAGCATAGAAAATAGTATAGAAAATAGCCGAAAATAAGACATATGTATTTAGACATTTTATAAACTTTTTTGTGACACCTACGTTTTAAAAATCAACTAAAATTGTCTTGGCCGATTGTATTTTTTCTGATTTTATGTTGAACGTATTCGTATTAAAAAAAACACCTGTATATAACCCAATTCTGCTGAAAACCACGTTTCAAATATCGGAAAAAAGAGTTTATTAGTTCGTCTGTATTTTTGTATGAGTATTACCTCAGAACTTTTTACTAGAATAACTAATTTCGGTGATTCTTGTTGGTTTAAAAGCCTGTGTCCTTAGCCGGTATCCTTTTGGTTACCTTAAAGTTTGATCTACATCCGTTTATTGACATCGATATATACTAAAATAATACCTACAATATATTTACTTATTATTTTCTGGCATTATAATATTTGATATTTTCCACTGTCAGCGCTTGGTAAAATTATTATTTTATTGTTGTATTACATAATTTTTACATTTATTATACCTAACGTATAAATTATTATTATCATAATAAAAGCAGTACAAGTGTTTCTTTATTCAAAAATATGAAATGACAATATAAATTTGAAATCATTTTAGCAGTTTTTTTATATGAACATTAAGTCTAAGATAGTCAATTTTGATTATTTTGCAAGTTTTGTTCTGGAAATGTGTGATTTACACAAAAATCACAAAAAAGGTATGTTAATTATTTTTCTTCGTTTCAGATCTTCTTCGTTATGCGTAAGAAGTATGACCACGTGTCAAAGCTCCATGTAATCCACCACGGAATCATGCCGATGTCTGTGTGGTTTGGAGTCAAGTTCACACCAGGTCAGTTTTACCCTTATTATCCCACTAATTCAGGATCGTATCACTTCTCTTGTTCACTCAATTAAAATATGTATTCATTTCTTTGAACCAATTTATGAAACTAGACAATCTGAAAACCGAAACAACTTTCATCATGTTAAAATTGTTTTCATTCTTAGGAGCATTTACTTGGAAATTTATTTTTAGCATATCTTCAATGTAGACACCTTTTTTAAGATTAAACATTAAGATCAATTTTTAAAAAAACAATCGTAATCAAAATCGTCAGCCATGACATTGAGTATTATTTCGGATAGTGTAATAAATAGTGCTAAATGGTTGTCTTCGTTACGTAATGTTATTTCAAAAAGGAATCTCATATTATGTACCTACCTTGTTATTTGGTTTAATGCAAATTGTTTTATATTTTTCCATGCTCTGTTGTTTTAATGCGACATTGTGGTCAAAGAACCCGGTAGTGTTTGTGGTAATTGTTATTTCAAACAACAGTCACAAGGTTAATCGAGTTACGCAATATCGAATCAAAGTAGGATCAATCAGTTTGTTATTAAAGAAAACTGGATTTTAATGGATCAACGGATGGCTGTGAATCAGAGAAAGCGTAATATTATATTTATGATCAGGTTGCTTGTGAAATTTATAATAAGTTCGTGAATATTCCGGGATAAATTAATTTGTAAAGTAATGGGTAATAATAAATAATAATAATCTATATATTAATACGTGAAGCAAAAACTTTGGACCCCTTTTTACGAAAATTGCGCAGACTTAGGAGTATGAAATTTGGCACACTTATAGTTTATGTGTAGGAGAAGTGCAGAACGCTAATATTTTTTAATGATAATGTTTATGAAATGCATTAATTCGAAAAATAAAACATTACACGTACTACCATGCATTTGACACACACAAACAAATATATTGATGATAACGACAAAAGATCACAGATGGCGCACAATCTATAATCATACAGTTTGGAAACAAAGTAGTTGGTCTTGAGAAATGAAGATGGCGTTCTTATCAACAAGATATTAAAATTTATTATGATCGATTGATTGACTGAGGAGATTTTAAAGAAGGAGCTTACATTTGAATGCGATGAAAACCAAAATAATGGTGTTTGAAAGAGACGTAGCCAGAACGGATGTAAGAGTTTTGGTTGATGATGTAGTGCTGGAACAAGTGAATGAAATTGTATATCTTGGTTGTGCTTTTAGCAGGGATGGAAGGTACACCGCGGATGTAGAGAGGAGAGTGAGTGCAGGGAATAGTGTGAATGGAGCGTTGGGTAAGCTATTCCAAAGGGAGGTTTTGAGTCAAAAAGCTAGACTCGCTTTGCATAATTCTGTGCTTATTCCAACTTTATTGTATGGAAGCGAGAGTTGGGTATGTCAGAAAGAGCATGAAAGTAGGATAAATGCGGTTAAAATGAGAGCACTAAGGAAAATCTGTGGTGTAACACTCGCTGACCGCATTCGTAACAGTGAGATCCGAGAAAGAGTGGGATTATAAGAAAGTTTTGGTGTTAAAATGCGAAAGGGCATGC
>NJDC01000472.1:337960-357369 GCA_002245475.1 Calephelis virginiensis
GAATGGATGTACTAATTTCGATGCGGTTTTTTCTGTTAGAAAACTGTTGTAATCGGGATGGTTCTCTGCTACTTTGCTGATAGGTCCAATTATAAATGACACCAAATGTCAAAATTGATAGTTAAAATTAAACGGCATTTTATTTAACCGAGTTGTTAATTAATTCTCCGACTACTGTGAGTCATGACTAAAATTATAGTCGTCTATCTCCAGTCAACACCTTATGTGTTATGGTGCCGTACTTGGCTTTGGTAGCTAATTAATTCGTGAAAAATAATTGGAAGCCATAATTATAAGAAAAATAACTAAATTGACAAAATAATGTTCAAGTTTTATAATCCATAACAACTTCCGTGTATGACAACGACGTAATACATATTTACTACCTTTAAGCATTTCCGCAGACAGGTTAATCTTTAAATATTCTAACACTCGCAATTTTAAAAAGACTTAAAAAAATATGGGTGAGCTTATTATCTATGTCACTAATTGGAAACAAGAAGGTTTACGGCTTAAGGAAATGTTACGACATTGACTCTTGACCTAGACAATTTTTAATTGATTAAACCTATTATAATATTTATATCTTGTCATGTAGGAAAATATTTCTTTATGATTTATGAACTTAAGTTTATTAGTTTTATGAAATGTATCTGTAACTAACATTATATTCTCTTTTAGCTGAGTACCTTCTAAACTCTTACTGTCTTGTTAATATACATGGACTAAATAGGTACGCCAAGGTTTGTTTTGATATTATAGTCTGTATCACGGTGTGATAGTCTATAATTCTAGTTTGAACAGTGGAGTAATTTAGTCTCCATTGTTGAAACTAGAGTTATACTTATTATATATCTAATTTTTTTTAACAGTGGAGTACTTTAGTCTATGTTTATTGATTAAACGGTTAGAGTTTTGAGTATAAAAAAGCTTAAACTTTCATAAAACCAAATCCGTTTCTGTCAAAGTGATAGTATAAAAATACCAATTTTTGAGTATTTTGACAAAAAACTGATATAATAATTAGTTAGCATCGCAGGTATTAATTGAATGCAAATGAAAGGTCTTTCGCTAGTTCCGTTTTTGTTGTTAATTACAAAATGAATATTTTTTTCTTTTTCTTGTTCGCCTAATTTGTAGTGATCTGGTTTAAAGGGCATGATATCTGGTGACCCTATTTATGTAAGAGGCTTAAGACCACAACCTTAGGTATTAACTTAATATTACCGTCTGTTGGTAGCAGGTACTTATCTATAAGTGGCAGGTGTATATTAATTATTCCCTAGCTTTTTTGCCTTTCAATTCTATGGAAACGTAAAAACGATGCCGCAGTTTTGGTAGGCACTTTATCAATAAAAACTTTATAGATTTTTTATACTAAACAGCCTAGTCATGTTTACATTAAATTTTCTATTGTTAATCATTTATGTCTGTAGTAAAATGTCCCGTCATGCATATATAGCCACATGATGTCATGATCGGTGATATTGTTTGGAGATATAAATAAATAAATATCTCTGCACAAGTTACATAAATTGAATCTAGCCCCAAAGTAAGAAAATTATATGCTTGTCTTATGGGTGTTAGTCAACGATTCTAATACATAGAAATACTAGAATAGATACAAGAATAAATTTAATAAACACCCAGACCCGGAAATGCACATATCTAAATGTTCATCACACAAATGCCTGCCCTCGTCGGGAATTGAACCCGAGCCTCGCGGTTAATCGGTGAAGTTAGGCGTGTACGCTAGCCACTCGACCAATGAGGCGGTCAAGATATAGGAACATCTTTTGTAAAAACTTTTTTATTTGTTGGTTCCTCTTCTTTTAATTACCATAAAGCGCAAATCAATTTTAAGTTTCATTTTGTAAGGCCAGAAACTGGCAAACAATTTTTTTTTGGTATATTTAGTACCTTAACCTAAGCTCGTGTTTTCTCCATTTTGGTCCGGGTCCGATTAGCAGAATAGACCATCTGACTCGCTACCTCGCAAACCGTAAGAGGTAAGCATTAGATGATGGGTAATTATCATCAAGACCACTATTGGTAGAGAGCTGAGCAAGCCCGGCTAGGGATCCTTTGCTTTACCTATTCTTGCCACCATAATGACACTGTCACGTTCCAGTTCAGAAGGTCAGGCAGTCGCTACACTTGCAAAATAGGCCTAAAATTCAGGCCATAGGACAGCGCACCTATATTATCTATGGTGGCTATAGGCTTTGGTTATCTTTTACCATCAAGAGAGACGTATGCTTGCTCGCTGTTATTACATAAAAAATGTATTGATGACACGTATTCAATACGTGAAAAACGCGAGTAACATCACATTATTCATTCTGTATATAATATCGCCTCTTTCGTCTAGCGGTCCGGCGTCGGACGTGACTTCTTAAGGTCCCGGGTTCGATCTCCGGGTCGGGCAAAAAAAATATCGCATATTTCCAATTTTCTAACAAAAATGAAGTTGCCCGGGATTTTGTGTGTGCCCGTTTGATGATAGGCTTGCCACCTATCACATTGTGGGACTTAGTATCTTTGGCTAATCGTAGGTGCCCTGGTTGTTCCTCTATGTAAATCCTCGAGTATATGGGCGTGAAGATACTTACTTATTCATTCTCAAAACAAGTCATCATTTTTTTTATGTCTGGTAATGATATATAAGAGAATTTGGCAATATAATTTGGCGAAGTTTTTTGCAATTAGGTTTTAAATCTCAATGAGTAGCCTTGTCAGTACCGCTTTTTGATATAATCATTTATGAATGAATAGGATTTTTTGAAGGTTATCGAAACGAATGGGTAAATCTGTTATGAATCGGCAATCAATTTAAAATCATGCTTTATGTTAACAATGTGTAATCAGGATAAACTTCTGAGAAGTAAGTATATTTTTTAAATATGATAAGAAATATTAGCAGGTTCGAAAAAAAGGACAGGTGCAATTTTTTTGCGATCATTTTGTTGCTATATTAATAAAGAGTTATTTTAAATTAATGAAGCCTAATTTTATGAAACCCGTTGACAACTTTATGCAAATTTATAAAAAAATACTAAAGGTTAAAAGCATACTAAAAATTCAAAAAACCATGTAAGTATGTACATAAACTTCGTTGCTAAGTTTTTCTCTTTAAGGAAAAAAATATAATCAATATGCATACATGTCACCCACCTACGTTTCAAACTAATTTATTTGGATAGCTGTTAACACAGCTACCTACTTAAAAAAACGTACATTAAAAACCAATAAAGAACATAGCACACTGCATCACTAAGTTCTTTTTTTTTATCGACTCCAACAGACAAAATTATATTTTAAGAAAGAAATTGTCTGTAAACCTTTTAAAGTTTGTCTAGACAATTTTGTTCTCGAACGATAATGTATTTCACTTTAACATTAATTCAATTTAAATACTGAAAATATTACAAAAAATACGCATTTAAATGCAACTACACCCATGTAAGCCTTAAAATAAAATACAAGCTAAGTAAAATCTTATAAATACAAACTAAAACTAGTCGCAACCCCTTTAAGCACGCAACTTTTTGTATTTCTCCAAGAACATAATACCAATTAAAATCTTATTATTTCAATGTAATATGATTAGTTAGAATAAAGCAATTAATTTATTTTACTATTTAGTTTGGGCTAAGGTATCTTCGTTCTTCCTTGACGATTACGTCGAAACTTAGATAAAATTTAATCTGTATTCTATAATCATCAGTTAAGGAGCGTTAGATTGGATTCTTTAAATAGTCTGGAGTTTCACTGGAGTAATTGCAATATTATTAATCATCATATTACTTTGTACATGTATAGTAGTACTATTTAAATTATGCGCTTCGGCTATTCGGCTAATTATATATGCTTCAAGCTTCGGAAATCCGAATGAATTTGAAAGATATAGAGTAGTTATTACATAATTAATCATTACGCTTAAATTTAGATTAGGTCAGCCAAGTTAAAAATAAAAGTGTAAAAAGAGAAAAACGTGTAAAGCCGAAGCGCATTATTTAATAGTAGTACTATACCAGTTATTGTCCGACATCCGCATGTTTTAATAGTCTTGCTTTCGTGGGAGTCGATCCGAAAGAGTAGATTATGTTTGACAAGAAATATTCAACCACATCATTAGAAAAATTCAAAAAAAATCTATGGTTTGACAGTAACACTTACTAAATTTACATATGAATAGACATAGATGGGTTGATGGCATAGATAAAAGAATAATTTTCAGAAAACTCGTTCGTTATACGTAAAGAGATGTTTGATGATCGCTCGCTTCTGTCAACAGTTGTGTAGTTTACCCTTGCTCCATAAATATTTACATATCCTAACACGAACCACCATTTGCATAATTTTTGCGCGTAATGTGATAAGTATCTATAAAAACAAGTTTATATTCGTTTTGTTGAATATATCACAGGCTTTTGACCAAAAATAACTTAAAATATCTAATTACGTTATCGACTTACACCTAGCTTACATAATATTAAATTCCGAATAGCTTAGGTTAAATGACTTGTCATAAACATAGTTAAATACATATTATAAGTTGACATTTTATGTTGCATCCCCTTTCAATGTTTCTGGCTAACATAATTTTTGAACCAAAATACGAGAATTGGATTCTTTTTTAAATAATAATTTTAATGGAAAGATGACGTATAAGTTATCTATCAAATCTTGTTTTAGTTTTTCTTTCATTAAATTTTTTTAACTATATGTTATACAAAAATATGTTTTTGAATTTGGTACCGAAAATACGCCGATAGTTTCTGTACGTGTGACGTCATAATGTTAAATTCTACTGTTTGAAATGGAATTGTTTTTCATTTATGAAATGATGTACAGTACTATTATTTAAATTATGCGCTTCAGCTTTACACTTTTTACTCTTTTTACATTTTATACTTTATTTTTATTATATTTTTAAATTGTCTGATCTAATCTAAATTTAAGCGAAATTATTAATTATGTGTATATTAACAACTCTATAAAATGCATTCGGATTTCCGAAGCTTTACGAATATAGCCGAAGCGCATAATTTAAATAGTTCTACTGTATTATGGTCTCAATTCCTCGAAAAAGGCGTTTCTTTTTGCTTTAGTTATAAAATAATGTAGTTTTTTTGCAGTTACTTACAAATAAAGATAATATAGAAACCTAACATATAGGCAGCCGTAGGTATAAGTTACAGTAGTCATAAAAGTTGAAACACCAGCCATATTGGAAATATTAACGTTTGGATACAATTTTTTTTGCAATTTATTTATTTCAAAGTAATTCTCAAACAGAATATTGACATCCTAAAAGTTTAATTCTTTCTCAATATCTAGGCTTATACGTAAAAATCATCTAATCAATCAATACATATTATGAAACAAAGTCCCCCGCCGCGTCGGTCTGTCTGACTGTTCGCGATTTACTCGAAAAGTACTGAACGGATTTTCATTCGGTTTTCAACAATAGATAGAACAATTCTTGAGGAAGGTTTTAGTCTAAAGTAAGTTTACGATTTGTACAAACCAACGATATTACAACGATATTAGTTCAATATGTCGGCAAAAAATAAGCCGATCGGGAGCTTTCCTCGAAAACGCCGCCAAAACCTTTTGAGTTTTAACAAAACAATGTATGATGGGATGTTTGCTCTTGGATAGATCTCAAAAAAAATAAGCGGTGGTGTATGTCTATCTTTAAAGAATAAGCCACAATAACCGTTTTTTGCGTTTACTTAAACAGTGAAATGAAGGGTTACTTTAGAACATATTTTTAACAATACAGTATTAACCCTTAATCAAATATATCTGAGAGATACGTTATGCGTGTAATTTAGATCAAAATTGCCTTTCACACTATCAGAAAAAAATTAACAACTAATGAATTATCAAAACATTAAAATCTCCGGGAGCAAAAAAAAATATAGTTGAAGCGTAGCAAAGACATGCGCGCTTACTGCATTCATCCACACTGACATTCTGACATACAGACATACTCACAAACTTACGCATTTATAATATTAGTAGGATATTTATTATTGAATAACCGAAGCGAAGCGAGCACGGGCAGCTAGTATCTAATAAATAAAAACATCTCGAATTACAGATTTTAAATTTATTAGAATTTTTCGACTGTAATAATAATGAATGAAATACTAAAAATAGCACATCTCAAAATATACGTTTATAATAAACTTATCGACCCGGCGAACTTCGTATTGTTTGACATTAACAGCTATTAGAAGTTTGTTTGGATTAAAGCATCGTATTTCCCATTTTTCCTGCAATTTTCCAATATTCTATTTTCATAATAACCTAGCCCTGACAATAACTAACACAACCAAAAATAAATAAAAAAATCGATCCGTGTGTTCAAGCGTGATGCGATGACCAATTGAAATGGGAATTCATTTATATATTTACGAATCTACCCGTAAGGGACTTGGCGTGAAGATATGTATGTATGTATATACATTACTAAATTTTACAATAAATATTTCGCAATGAAAATGTATCATTATTTTTAATTAAGCTATATAATCAAAAAAGCTCGAAGGTCTGTACAATGATAAAATAATTAATAATTTATATAGTTATTAATACTCATAACTCATAAACTCATAGTTTTAATGTTGATAATTATATTAGAAATAAAATAAACGTTAAAGATGATTGGATGGACACCTGGGCTCGTAAATAATATTTTTTTAAAAATAAACCTCAAGCAACCTTTGCTTGTAATAAAATATAAAAAATATATATAATTTCATTGATGTGATCTTAAGTTTAATAAATAATAAGTAATATGGTGTTTATTACATGAATTTCGATTTCGATATCTGAATATTATTATATAATATAAAATTATAGGTAGGTAGATACTAAACAAATTTATTAATCTAAACTTTTATAGATATAGTTCGAGTTAGTAGTAAATAATAAGATATTTACATAAGATTTATGTCAAAAAAAACCACAACCTCTGTGGCTGTCGTGTCCGGCGTCGGACTTGGCTTTTTGAGGTCGCAGATTCGATATCCGGGTAAAAGGTAATATGTGTAATTTTGCCTTCCTAATAAAAAAAAATGTTTCCAGAGATTGGACATGTTTGGTTGGTTGGCGATAGGTTTGCCACCTATCACAACGTGGGACAAAGTATATATGTATATATAAACGAATCCCCACATCCATTGAACTCGATTCATGCCTAAGCGGATGGACCAATTTTGCTAATTCTCTTTGTGTTGTTTTAATTATTGTCAGGAAAAGGTTCTTGCAAATTTTAGGGCAACTAAAAAACAATACCTTTCTTGTATACTATTAGTGGCTGTTAATAAAAAGCGATACAATGTTCGCCGGGCAGCAAGTCAATTGTAAAACCTTATTAAATAAAGTTGTGCGATAATGAGCAAATTAGGTACATTTTTTGCTTCAAAAACACTCAGACAGACACAGACTAAATATATATGATAGAATATGATTGGACTCGAATTCATAAAAACTAATACTATAGTAAGCTACCGGGTGTTTTTTAATGTGAGAGGTCAGCGAACAATCACACATCTCCCCGATGTCAAGAGATAACACCATAGATGTTACAGGTGCGTTATCCTTTAACCGGGATGCTAAGACTATTTTGAAAGTCTACCGTCTACCTTACCCACCGGGCTAGAACATGACACAGCCATTATGGCGGCTGGGATAGGTTTGGCGGTTGACCGCTACCCGGGCAAGGTGCTGCACAGCACTCTTCCACTAAGTTTCTTGTTAGTGATAGTTTTCACCAGTGCTCGCCTCTTACGACCTGCCTGGCAGGGAAGCAGATTGTCTATTCTACTCTTCAGACCTGGTGACAGTCTTTTTAATATTTTTTTTCCTTTTTTTTAATACTTTTTTTTCAAACCCTGACCCCGATTAAACCAGTTAAACATGAAATTTCTGATTCTAAATCAAGATCGCGTTTAAAGCACACCTATTTCAAAGATGTGATTGATCCTAGACCCTAAGGGCATTAATAGTCTTTGCGAACTACTTGTTAAAACGTTAACCTTATTTTAGACATGAGATTATTATGTTACCTACATTGGTGTTTTAGATGATTTGTTGCACTCTGTTGAACTAGAAGTTTTAATAACAAACCCTAAAGGGTCAGATTTGCATAGTGCATATTTGTTATAGTTATCAGAAATCGTTTGAGTTATATTTTACAGTGAACAAATTTTAAAAAAATAGTTCTGATTTCAATAATGTTTTTAATTTGCCAGAGTCACACCACCCTTGTCAAAGGTGTGACCGATTCTAACCACTAAGGGCGTTAATTATCCTCTACGAACTACTTGGCGAAACAATATCTTGACTATATACACAAGAACAACAAGTTACATTTACATTACCATTAATTAAACATTACCTAACATTTCCATGCATTCTTTAGTTAATTTATTATGTGGATGTGGAAACTTTAATTATAAATCATATGGACTCGGATTCGTATCAAAATCACCACCTCAGTGATTATTTATTCTATCAATCAGTAGTCAATCAATTAATATTTTAAAATAAACAGATTTTCTCCAATTTGTGATATAAAATAACTAACATAAACTTAAAATTTCTTATTTATAAAATACTTCGAACAAACTTCTTTTCACCCGTTTTGTTTGTATGGGACAAAATTAAAATGTTGTTTTTCCCAGTTTCCTCACAATCGAACAGGACAAAAATGTCCTATGTCCTTCTCCTGGTTTGAATCTTTTGAAGGCAATTTTCAGCCAAATCAGTTCAGCCGTTGTGTTATAAATAGTTTATCAATTTCTTATTATTACAAAGATTATATTCAAAATTAAACCTTGAAACGACGATATGAAATTGTTTGCGTACTGCATTTTTAATGTTGTGAATAAGAAATTAGTAACAACTTCGAAGAAGCTTCACCAATTTAAAGTCGATATTTCGGAAATTGCAACTTTAAACAAAACAAACGAGTTTTGGCGCCATCGAGAGAAAAGATGGCCGAAGTTTTTTCATAATTATTGGATTTCGTGTTAATATTGAGTGAAATTAGTCAATTTCGGTGGAATTTTGTACAATTTTGTTCAGTGAAAGTGCACAAATGAAATAATCATGAAGAAATTAGCGTATCGTATATTTCCTCATTGCCGCCAAAACTCATTACATGAGCTTGTGTAAAAAGGCCACCGTTTTACCCAAGAGCCTGACATGACTTACTGACGACTTATGACTGATGACTGCTGATGACTAATTAAAATTAATTGAAATTAAAATAAAATTTTATGCAAACTACGACATGACTAATGGCTAAATATTAACATGAAGGCCAAAACCTAAAGAAAGAAAGAAGAAAAACAAAACAAACAGCTACAATTATGGTAGTTATTGAAGCTAAATGAAATTATTATTTTGCAAAGAACTTGTGCAATTCATGCTTGGCTATATATAATTACAGATTTGTCTAACAATGCATTCTATAAATGGACTATAATTAACAATAAATATTAAAACATCTAATCTACTTCAAAATGGTAATTGCTTCGTTACGAATTCTTTATAAATTGCCCCGCTACGAGTGACTGAGGTTAAAATTACTCAGATAGGTCCAGAATCACCCCGTGCGAGGCCAAATGTTGGTTTTAATGACTCATTGTTTTTGACTTGGTTTTATCGCTGTGTATTTTACCACTTTTTGTTATACTTATTAAAATGTTATAAGTTATTCTCAACAATTATATTCAGATTAAATTCTTACGTTTTATACTTTTAACCTTTAAACAGTGCGGTGACATCTAGATATTGCTTTGTCCCTTCACTTTGTATTATTTATGCATCGTCACGCCCATATCCCCGAAGAGGTAGGCAGAGGCACAACCAGGGCACCCACGACTAGCCGAAGACACTAGGTCCCACAATGTGATAGATGGCAAGCCGATCGTCAACCGGGCACATTTGCAATCCCGAGCAACATTTTTTTTATTAGAAAATGGGAAAAACTTAATTTCCTTTTTGTTGCCGACCCGGGATTCGAACCCAGGACCTCATGCAGTCAAGTCCAACAACTGAACCGCTAGACCACAGAGGCGATTATTTATGATACTCTAAATCTTTATGCAAATTCAGAAACAAGGTATTTAGAATCATTTAAATGGTGGTGTCGTTTTTTTATACGAGGGATGAGAACAAGCATACGGCTTTCTTGAGGTGACCGTGGCCTATAAATACCATTCAGGTTTAAGATGCGTCTCGGAGTTGTAGCCCGAGGTTTTAGGTCCATTGTGGAAGATTACAGCGGCAGGAATAGGTAAGGATGTTGATCCCTACCCGGACAAGGTCCTACACGGCACCTCACCACCAGTGGTATTTTTTGTAATGACACATTAAACCTATGCTATAAGAGGTGACTCTTACAAGCTGCCTGGCAGGAAGGCTGATTGTCTATTAATACAGAGGAGACCCGGACCACCATGAGGAAAAGTTAGTAAACAATTACTCCCCCGAATAATTTGTATTAGTATTGTTGTATTGGTCGCCACCTTAAAAGTAATATATCTCTGCCGCTATAGCATGAATACGCGTAGTGTTCAACAGCCAGATCGGAGAGACATAAAGATCGCAAGAAAATGTTGGTACGAAAATGAGAAAGTTCATGCGCCGTTGGTGCGGTCATGCGCAATGAATAGCTGATAAAAGATTGACAAAACAGACATACATGGCGAATGTGGATAGATGTAGGTACCCGGGAATACTTAGTTTGACATTCCACTATCAAATTACTCAGATTTTATTCAAGGGTTTGTGTTAAGAGAGTAACAAATAGTATATAGTATAGGAAGCTAGGCAGGTCTATACTTGCCTCTTACGAGTTGCCTGGCAGGGGCGTAGATAATCTATGCTAAGCCAAGGAGGAGAAGGATGAAGGGATATCTTTACTATGATTGACGTTGGTTTTATTATTTAGTTTTCTTTTTCTGATATCTGCAAAAGAGTGTGGCGACCCTATCACCTACCAGTGAAAAATTCTTATACTTTAGATATAAAAATATATAAGTAAAGACATAGTAAAGTAAGTCCTATTGCATTATCCTAAAGTGGAATATAAGATTGTTGATACCTACTCTTACTTACTTAAGACACGGTAATATTATACAGATAATATTACCGTGCTTAAGGCCCCATACTTAGTCAGCAGAAGAGCCAATCAGCGCACTCCCCCGTTCTATGATTACTATGAAACATTGCGCTCTAAAGTAAATGCCTTAAGCGCCAAATCACTATTTTTGACAATATAAAAGTAATTTGAAAAAAAATCTTTTAGGTATAATACTTATCTATGTTTATGTTAAATCTGGTGTCGATATTTTCATAATTGAAGTAGACAGATGGGTTTTGCTTTCAAAAAGGGTTAACTTTTTGATTTTTTTCTATCGAGCAAAGTGAAATAAATCGTGTTTTGGAAACACTAGTCTTATAAAGCATATTAATGATAATCTTATGTATTTTCGTCGCCAAGATCCATAATGGCTTTGTATGAAAAAAACAGTATATTGCCGACGTATTTTAGCATACATGGCCCCTTAAGATGCTAAAGTTTCGAGTCTAACGTTGGCATCGCATGATTAATATCTTCGACATCTGTAGACGTGTGTGTGTGTGTGTGTGTGTGTTTTTACCACAAGGAAATTCATTGGCCAGTTTGTTTTTATATATTTAAAAAGTAAAGAAAAAGGTGTTCATAACCAACTAGTCGACCCGGCGAACTACGTATCGCTTGACATTAACAGCTACTAATAGTTGGTATGAACTAAAGCATTGTTTTTCCCATTTTTCCTATATTTTTCTGGTTTTTTTTCTTGAAACCCTTCTCCAGAAAATAAGTAACACAACAAAAGAAAAGTTAGCAAAATTGGTCTATACTTATAGGTTTAATGCGATGACCACGCGAAATAGGGATTCATTTTTATATATAGGTATAGAAAAGACGTCTGGCGGCTCAGGCAAATATAAAATATCTAGACGTTTTGTGCTAGCTATGAATAGATATTGATTTTTTTGTTAATTTGATTTAGTTTGAATCTTTTCCGGCTATATCTAACAAAAAAATAATAATAAGCAATATAATATCGCCTCTGTGGTCTAGAAATCCCGGGTTTGATCCCCGGGTCGGGCAACAAAAAAAAAAGTTAGAAAATGTACATTTTCTATTTTCTTACAAATAAACATTGTCCGGGATTGATTAAATATAATAATACACTTATATTTTTAAATAACATTTTTGATTTATTGCTTAAGCCGCCATATATTTAGATTTTACTAATAACTCAACTAAAAAGGTTCTATCGATGAATGATTAAACAGTTATTAATATATTTAACTAGTTACCAAACTTACGTCCACCAGTGGTATCTATCAAAGTATTATGCAAATAGGCTGTTCTTTGCAAAATTGCCATTGAAAATGTACGAAAGGTCAATAACTGTTTTATATCCGTTACCCAACGCTCCTAAAAACGGACGTTTGTGGAACCAGTCTTTTTGTTATTCCAAGATCTCGGATTTTGATTCCTTTTTTATGTTAAATTGTTTTGAACTCTTAATGCGACTGTTGGCATGGGAAATACCAAGTAGTATATATACCTACTATACTTTGATCGGGTCATTCTCACCGACCGTACTTTAGATATTAGACGATTCGAAACTACATCGACCTACTTTGAGCTGATAATGAAACGAAACATATTTTATATAAGTTTGGGATCTAAGAAATCATATTAAAATGGGTTGCGAAAATAACCAGAAAGGACAGAATATTTTAAATCAATTTTTAAAAAAACATTTTTCATCAAAACAATCAAATATTTTCAAAACTCGAGGTCACGGATTCGATCCCCGAGTTGGGCAACTAGAGAAATCTGTATTTTCAATTTTCTAATAGGAGTGGCGTTGACCGGAATTGGATATGTGCCCGGTTAGCGATAGATACGTCACCAATCACATCGTGGGACTAGGTGTCTTCGGCTAGTCGTGGGTACCTCTCCCTACCTCTTCGGGGATATGGGCGTGAAGATACTTGACATTTTTCAATTTTACGATTTATTGCAGATAACCCCATATTAATGTGTTGATATATTTTTTTTTTATAATCTAATTAATTGAAAGTACCTCTCAACGGTATACATTTTTACACCTGGCAACTCCGATAAATATCAGGCAACCCGACTTCTGCACATTTTATACGTCCTATACTTTAGGTCAGAATAAATTTTCTTATCATCTTAACATTACATTTGAAAAAAAATATGAAAAAATGAAAAAAGTGTGTTTAGCACTTTTTGGGCAATCAGATTTCAATATGTTTTCAGATATAGTAAAATTATTATGAAATATTACGTTTCATTCAGATCGGTGCAGGTCGACTTTTGTTTAGACCTGCGAACATTATTACAACATACAGTAAGTATCTACTACTATTTAAATTATGCGGTTCGGCTTTACACTTTTTAAACTTTATACTTTTATTTTAAAATTGGCTGACCTAATCAAAATTTAAGCGAAATGTGTAATAACAACTCTATATAGATATTTTTAAATTACATTCGGATTTCCGAAGCCTGACGAATATAGCCGAAGAGCATAATTTAAATAGTATTACTGTACGTTTTAAATAAGACAACAAAATTTAATATAATAGCGATATCCACTGTGATATTGCTGTAACAAACAGACGCAATTTATAACCATAGCTCAAAAACTCTGAAAGTACTCAGTGTATTTACAAACTGCAGCTACTAGACTTTGGCCTCTGACGGGAGTGATATTATCCGAGCAACTGCACCATGTTGGTCCGGGTCCGTTGAGTAAATAGACCATAGACTGTCTGCCAGCAAGTCGTCGGAGGCGAGCATAGGTTACATAGGTCGTTATGTAACCTATGCTCGCAATTGGTCTGACTACCAGTATGACCAATGATGATAAAGTGCTGTGCAGCAACTTGCCCGGGTAGATATCAACCGCCTTTTCTATTCCTACCACCATTTTAAGTATATCATGTTCCGGAAAATTGTATCTTTAGCATAGCTATATAAACTCCCTCCCCCAAAATAAGGAAAGAGATCCTTCTTTCCCTCTTCGCCTCTCTTTCTCTCGGTGTGTGTGTGTGAGTAAGTTTGTGAGTGCGTGTGTGATTTTCTGTGGAATCATAAAAAATCAAGTTTAAGGGAACTTAAGAAATGTTAAGATTTTAACATTTACTGTTAAAACTTGACATCTTTAGGCTAAGCTCGAAAAAATTACATGAACAAAATCTTTATTTTTTTCTTCTCAGTAGTCTCTAGTAAGTCTCTATATTATCTTTGTTTTTACTTGCATGAACAAAAAAATTACATTTTTCAATCAAAAACTATGCCTTTTATATATATAATATTTATATTTCTGTTGCCTCTGTGGTCTAGCGGTCCTGCGACGGATCGACGGATTTGACTTCTTTGAGGTCCCGGGTTCGTTCAATCCCCGGGTCGGGCTACAAAAAATAGTTGAAAATTTGTATTTTCCATTTTACTAATATAAATAACGTTGCTCGGGACTTTGGCTAGTCGCGGGTTCACGGGTCGGCTAGGCTTTGGTTGTTACCTCTTCCTGGATATTGGCGTGAAGATACTTTTTTACATACTTTTTATTTGATATTTGAACGCAAAAATAAGCAAAAAATATTTGTTTTTATATATATAGTTAAACGTGTTTTGTTTTGTTTCATTCAGATTAGTTTTTACGCTTTCATTTATATTTTCAATAAAGATTAACGAACTATACTACAAATTTTATTTAAAAAAAGGAAATCAGTCATCGTAAGGAGTAAGTCAGACGAAAATTGGCCAGTTGTGTGCAACTTAATACGTGATATTAAAAAGATGAAAAAATCACATGCGACTTGTAGCTTAACATCTAAACTCATATTTAACATAATACACTGTATAGTGTATAACCCGTTCAAGTTATTTGTGCGACGCAACCGGTCCTGATACTTTAATAAATTGTGTTTTCATTTTTAACAACATGTTTTGCACTCTTCGTTAGTTATGGAAAATAACAGAATTATCAAAGGGAACTTGCGACTTGCTGTAATTATTATGGTAAAATTCCATAGTACGTAAATAGGAGTTCATTCATATGGACGATATCGGTATGTGAGTAACACAGCCACGTGTAGTTGTGGCTTTTCTTACTTCGAATCTATAATTTACGCACAATAAAACTGCAAAAAGCCGAGTGAATTGCAATACATATCATCGAGGTAAACAGTAGATCGCCTCTTGGTCTAGCTGTCCGGTTGTTAGACTTGACTTCATGAGGTCCCGAATGCAACCCACGGGTCGGGCAACAAAAAATAAAATGTGTTTTGTCAATTTTATACTAAAACAATGTTGCGTGGCATTGGACATATGCCGGTCTGGCGATATGTTTACCACCTATCACACTGTGGGACTCAGGTGTCTTCGGCTAGTCGTGGGTGCCTGCCTCTGCTTGCCTCTAAGGGTATACGGGCGTGAGGATACTAACCAACAATAATATTCATTATTAAGTAAAACTCGTAAAACATTTGTTTTGATCAAACTAATATACGACCACCGCTGAATCAGGACTTACTGGATGAAAATTACAATATTACAGGATGAAAGTTATATGTTATTATGAGAAGTAGGTATACTAAAAAAAAAGTTTCGATATTATTCCTCACACAAAAACTTAACTGTGTTATGTTATAATGTTACTGAGCCAATATTTAATTAAATGCTGCAAAACTGCAAGGACGCAATTCCAATTTAATATTATACGAAAATTTAAATTATACGAATAACTAAATGTAACTTAAGAATGATTACCTAAAAATTATCTTTCGCCATTATTTAATTTCTAACAAAAAAAAGAATCATCAAAATTAGTTCACCTAATTAATAGTTCTGAGATGACGCAAATAAAAAACATATAGTCGGATTAAGAACATCCAGTATTTTTGAAAAAAAAAATAAAGTTCAACCAAAGCTGCAAAGTCTAATCTTAAAATAAAAAAACTAACTGAAATCATTCCTTTGTTTCGGAGTAATGATTCCACAAGCAGGTGGACAGGCAGACAGCCATACACACGCGCACGTACATACATCAAATTTGAAACTCATTAAAACACCCCTTTTACGCCTTCGAGGTTTGAAAATGATATTACGTAAAGTTGTTTTCCTACTTGTTGCTATAAAAAACAGCGTGGTTTTGTACGAAGTTTTTATTATGTAGTTAATAAAAAATATAACAAGCGATACCACAGATAAAAAAAAACACAACAGTTACTTTGTTCGGTACTCAGCGAATATAATAATGTGTTATTAATTCATAGTTAAAATTAGTAAAGAATTTGGGGTCAATGATATTATTTTTGTTGTGCTATCAGATACAAAAAACGATATAGAATTTTCCATACTGAGTGGCCGGATATTCATGTACAGGGGGGCTGATTACGTGTCTCAGTGGCCAACTCAAACGGGAAAAGTGTACATAAAATAGCTGTCAAATGACGTGTTTTATATTTGCTCTCTCCAGTGACCAACAGAAATACAAAGGAGACAGCAAATACAATTTGACAGCTATTAGATGCACGCTTTTCTCATTTGATGGCCACTGAGATACATTATCAGCCCCCAGACCATTGAAACTGAAAATCCTCAACCTGCTACATAATATGTCCCTCACATATTATGTAGCAGGTTGAGGATTTTATTAATAAACATAGATTAAGTACTCCAATGTTCAATCTAGCGTTATATACTTTATTACATTTTGAAACAGACTGAAACATCAACCTAATTTTACCTGAGTCTTTGCTTATTAATAAGACAGTAAGTGCTTATTTACTCGCTGTCTCAGTGAACTTGGCACTTGTTTTAAATTATTTTTCACAGTTTAATTAGTTCTGATAGGGGTTGAAAAAACTATAAAACTTTACATATAATCGTAATCGTTGTAATAAACCTGACGTTAATATCCTACTAATATTATAAATGCGAAAGTTTGTGTGTTGTTTGTTTGATATTCCTTCACGCAAAAACTGCTGAACCTATTTTCATGAAACTTGGCACACACATGGAGGGTAAATTGGATTATCACATAGGATAGTTTTTATTCCGAAAAATTGTTCCTGTGGGACCATTTACTTCGCGGAAAACGCCGCGGGCAACATATATATTTTATATACATGTGGATGTAGACATGTTTCAAAGTTGTAAAAAAGCTCTTGTGCATCAAAGATATTCCAGAATAATTGACGCTTAGTAAAATTGCAAAATACAACCCCAATTTCATCAGGTCACGATTTTATCATTCTCTTTTCGAAAGGCATGTTATTATTTCAACCCGGGTCTATATAAATTTGATCAATCTGCGTTTCTTGAGTTATACTTAATGATGAATACATATTAATGAATATTTCACCAACTAGACGACATCGTGACATGGTGACATATTTTCATTATGAAAATAAACCACTAGTCGCAACCCTATACAAAAATTATGGAACCGTCTTAAAATCATGAGCCAGTTTCGGTTTCAAATTCAAATTCCGGTTCAACATGCATACAAGAAAAATAAACATACGGTCGAAAAGATCACCTTCTTCTTTTAGAGTTGGTAAAAACATAGATATGAATGTCCCAATGCAATATGTTTTTTAACTGTTGTCTGTTTTGTTAAAAAAAACAATAAAATCTTAACCTGGTTTTTGATTCTTTAAATGTGAAGGTCCAACTTACAATTCTAGTCCTGTTTCGTTTAAAGCTGTCAATTATATGCGAAAATATCTTGAAATAAATAAAGAGCTATGATTTTTGTCCACGCGAGCGAAGCCTTGATAGGTATAATCTGGCGGGCCCTATTACGTTTTTGGTGTTTTTTTAATAAACATTCGAAATGATTTTTGTCGCAGTTAATTATATTTAATGATGTGGTTATTACTTAAAAGGGCCTTTAGTAATGTGATATACGAGTTTATACTGAATAAACTTTAATCATTTTATCAGAGGTAATGGCTAATTAGGTGTCATAATGTTTAACCCGAAGCCATTATTTCCTTCACACGATTTATTACTTACGTAACGAGGACTTTGAAGTTATTATAGAGACTTTGATGTTGGCCCGACTAACAATTGGAGTGCAAAAGCCTGCGTTGATGACTTTTTAGAAAAAGAAACCTAAATAAATTTGTTAAACCCAATTCATGTACCTTTGCAACTACTTTGGGATTTGGGACCCATAACTGGCCTGCATTTAGGAAATACTAAAAACTTTTATCTAAAGTTTTATAATTTAATACCTTAATAATCATCACAAAGCCTAAATCGCATCTGTGGTCTACCGTTCCAGGTGTTGGACTTGACTTCATGAGGTCCCGGGTTCGATTCCCAGGTCGGGCAATGAAAAGACAATGTTTTTTTTCAATTTCCTAATAAATTTTGCTTGGGATTGGATATGTGCCCGGTTAGCGATAGGCTAGCCACCTATCACATAGTGGGACTTAGTGTTTTCGGCTAGTCGTCCTCCTGGTTGTGCCTCTGCCTACCTCTTCCCATATCCCCGGGCGAGAAGATACTTACTTATTTTTTTAAAAAACCTTAGAGAATCGTTTGGTTTGGTATCATAATCTAAACTTTCCCTGCAATCCTAACGTTAGTGCTTGCTATGTTCGTGTTCCGATTTGAGAGTTACCGTAGGCTGTAAACTTGAGATAGTAATAATTAATCGTCTTTGGCTTCCAGCTTGACACCATGGTACTAATAAACAAATCTTCTATGCTCTATACGTATACTTGTTTAGTCTCTGGTTCCTATCCAGAAGCAGCAGTTTTAGTCAGGTACCTAAAATAGAGTAAGAAAAATACGAGATATGGTATTTTTTTTACTCAGAAGGCTCAAAAGCAGTAAGATAAGAAGTATGGAGCGGCCATAGTCGATCAAGATGTTAAAATGCTTTCGCAACCTCAGGCTGTAATATTAAGCCTATTGCGCAAGCAAGTTTCCGGCCTTTTTATCTACAAAATCAGGACAAGACAATGGCGAGCACTATCGTCATCGTGGCGGGAACGGGTTAGGCCAGAGGTTCCCAAACTCTTTTCGTCTAACGCCCACTTTAAAAGTCAGTAAGCTTGTAGCGCCCCCTGCTTTTTATCTTAAAAATCTCAACAATTGGAATTTAATTAAAACTTTATTTTAAACGAAACTTGTCTTAGTTCTTTTTTTAGAAAGAATAATAATAATGCTACTTGACAATGTCAAGCGTGTCTTATTCAAAACCATTATCCTCTAATTATCATTATATCATTAACGATATCATTATCGTCTAAGTTATATTTTTACA
>NJDC01000472.1:358559-373499 GCA_002245475.1 Calephelis virginiensis
ATCATAATCTAAACTTTCCCTGCAATCCTAACGTTAGTGCTTGCTAAGTTCGTGTTCCGATTTGAGAGTTACCGTAGGCTGTAAACTTGATATAGTAATAATTAATCGTCTTTGGCTTCCAGCTTGACACCATGGTACTAATAAACAAATCTTCTATGCTCTATACGTATACTTGTTTAGTCTCTGGTTCCTATCCAGAACCAGTAGTTTTAGTCAGGTACCTAAAATAGCGTAAGAAAAATACGAGATATGGTATTTTTTTTACTCAGAAGGCTCAAAAGCAGTAAGATAAGAAGTATGGAGCGGCCATAGTCGATCAAGATGTTAAAATGCTTTCGCAACCTCAGGCTGTAATATTAAGCCTATTGCGCAAGCAAGTTTCCGGCCTTTTTATCTACAAAATCAGGACAAGACAATGGCGAGCACTATCGTCATCGTGGCGGGAATGGGTTAGGCTGTGGTACCAAATTTACCGCGCTATGGCAAGAATCTACCATCTGAATGATTAAGGATGATTGTGACAACCAGGACTTATTATTCATTTTTTTTGTTACAGGTGGTCACTCTACTTTCTTCGGAATGTTGAATACCTTTGTCCACATCGTGATGTATTCTTATTACTTGCTGGCAGCCATGGGTCCTCAAGTTCAGAAATACCTTTGGTGGAAAAAGTATATTACTGCGCTACAAATGGTAAGGATCCTATTTTTAATATTATTGGAAGGCTAAAAAGTCGTTATTTTTTTTCAGATAATAGGTAAACAAACGGATGAAAGAAATACAGTTTTTCATGCTGCTCAAAAAAAGAGCTGTCAACGCGATGATATAGACTTTTTTTCTATCCTCTTTGATTGCATATACCATACCTACTTTAAATCTTAAGTTTAATTTTTTGTCTGCAACCCACAATTTAAGTTTGCGACCGTCATTGTCCCAAACTCTTTCTATCCCTCTACATCGTTTGAATTTTATATCTTATTCTTTTCTTTTAAACGCACCGAAATTATAGAATAAGTTTTCTGTATTAATTAGATAGGTGAGAAATAAGATTTAGCTTTGAAAGAATTGATTTTATTAACAAAATCATCATAATATCTTTATTGGATAGTATGTAGTACACGTGCAGAGATCTCTGAAGACTCAGGAGGTCTAGATCACTTGTAGGAGAGTAACTAAAGTAACACACATCAGCTGTAGATAACAAAGATGTAAATTTGTAGTCTATCAAAGGCTGGATTGTTTAGGTCTTTAATTCACAGCTGCTAAGTTATTTCAATCATTTGTAAGTAATTATACTTTTAATTTTTTGATAAAATATATTTTAATTGAATTATATGAATGGAAAACTACGTAATGGTATCTTAATGATCTCAAACATTTAATGCTGTTGTTCTAATTAAAAACCTTGGTCCACTGACTTAATGAAAAATCGTTATGGAGCCTGAAGGCCAAGAAACTAGGTAAGCCAAAATTTCATGCATACTAGCTGCCCTTAGCTGAGAAACCAATACACGGCAGTGACGAATTCTGAAATCATGGTGGATGGATAAATTATGGTAGTAAATGGTAGTAAACAAACTTAGTGATTTTTGCGAAATTGCATAGTACAACAAACAAAATTGTAATGTAACTTTTTTCAATACCTACATATTTTCCTCGTTTTGGTGTGGGTCCGATGAGTCGAATGGACCATCTTCCTGTCTGCCAGCAGCTTATAAGAGGCGAGCACTGGTCAAAATATAGGTCATCAGTAACAAGACCACTGGTGGCAGAGTTCTGTGTGCCATAATGACTGTCATGTTCCAGTGCTGTGGGTAGGGTAGCAGGCAGACTTGCACATCCCGTTCATAGGACAACAAAGCAACTGTGACATTTATGATGTTTATACTTTATAGGCCACGGATATCTCTTACCGTCAGGAGATCCGAGTGCTTGGTCGTTTACTTCTCACATAAAAAAACATAGATAGACGTTTAAGTTCTCACATCAATAAATTGAATTTTATGAATGGAAATCTACAAAATGGTTATTAAAGAATCTTATGAATTTAATGCTCTTGTTTAATTAAAATCCTTGGTTTGCTGACTTAATGAAAAATCATTATGAAACCTTAAGGTTACCTTAAGGCTGCTCGTCACAGGCCTGTTGCGATTTTGGAGAATAGGGTGACCAGTTAACTTACTTATGCTAGAAATTTAATATTTTAAAAGGTAGCAACGCGCCGTTACCACCTGTTGTTATATAGGCAAAGTAAATTTACTAACAGGGCTTTACGGTAAAGGCTAAACTTTCACACTATTTACGTCTATATTACTGTCTTACCTACTACAAAATAAAAATAAACGCTAGTTTGAACATGAGTTTTACTAAACAGCGCCTATTATTGAATTCTCGACCAATTAAATGGTGAGACGTCATCCACAATTTTTGTTTGTTTTGTTTGGTTAGATGTCAATTTTACACAGTGTTTAGGTAAACAGGTATCTTAAATTTTTTTTTGGTAATGCGGTGTCTATAGACGACATCTAATTTCTTACAATTGGTAAGGATCTCGTTACGTTACAATTTACGAAAATTCCAGTGTTCTAGATTTTAGAAAAAAAACCGAGTTTATTAAATATGATTAAAATTATTTGAAACTAGCCAACACTGCTAACTTCGTACCATCCGACGTTGTAGTTTTATCGGTGAAAAATTCAAGAATTGATTTTTATTGTCCCTTGCAATTTTACCAGTGTTTCTCTTCAGAATGATCCTTCTTGAACCTGAACGAAAACTTTGAAAAATAACAAGCCAAACAATTGATCGAGCAGCTCTTGAGATCTGCACTTATCAACATTTTTACCGATTCATTTTCATTAACACATATTAAGAATAAAGCTGTTGCATTTTTTCTATCTATTTATGTTCTTTATATTTTTTATTTTGTTTCTGACTAAGCTTAATATGACTTTAATTTTGATAATTTTAATTTGAGGTTCTTGAGATGTTTTCAAAATTATTAATGTAAAGACAAAGAAAAATAAATTTGTACCTCTGCATAGTAGAAATATTATTGTTTTAAGGGTTTAAGGTAACTCCCCTTTAAGCCAGTCATTCTCGGCACGTGGTGGAATACCATCACACAGTCTTTTAAAAATAACACTGGGCTTTTTCACATTACACACCCTTTAAATACCACATGTACTTTTCCACAACACACTTTACTTAACTCTAAGTTAGACTATAGCCAACCGGCTTCACTGTTACGGCTAAAGATAAATACATCTTTTTTAAATTGAAGTATAGTGTTTAGTTGTCAGTTCCTTTAAATTAAATATTCATAATAAATTGTAAATATTAATCTTTTAGTTTCGAAACGAAAGGCAAGTTGTGACTTGACGGACAATCTAAGTATAATAAATAGAAGAATAGTAAAGTTTTACTTTTAGTCTCTAGTTTTTAATTCGAGTTTTGAATACCAGTGTCAGGCTATTATAATTTTAGCATTACATATTCTAGTAGATATAATAGTCTAAGAGGCCACGATATTTTTCCACAAGGTAACCAAACATTCAGGTCAGATTTTAAGGACCAGTAACATAGAATGTGTTAATTTAAATTAATATAATTGATTAATGTTAAAACAGTAAATTTAATTAGAATTTTATTTATATATTTATACTATTCGAATTGCGCAAATAAGAAACATGCATTTGTATACATAAGTGTTATTGCGTTTAATTAAATGTATAAATAACTTTTATATTAATGTTACTCGTATTTATTATATGTGTATGTATTTAACACGCTATTGTTCATATATAATAACAATAACAAGTAACTACAAATATTTAATAAAGTACAAAAGTCGAACTTATCACTGCTTGATGAGATGTCTTACAGCTTAATAAAGTATAGAGAAAAATTCAAATAAAAACGTCAGGAGTCTTTCGACTCTCTGTTAGTATCATGAAAAATCTTATTACTTTTTATTGGACCTTTTGTTTTTATTGTTACAAAAGATGATCTTAATGCCATATGCATTCTTTCCCAGTCAACCTAACAGATATTAAATATGTAGGAACCACTTAATTTCCAAAAATAAAGAATAAAGTACATAAAATTAAATTTTATTGATATTACTTCATACTTATTACACAACACCATACATATAATTAAGATAATTCAGCAATATGTAACTACATAATATAATATATAAAATAATCAATAGATAATTATAGGTACATTGTACCTATCTCACATACATAATATAAACAAGATAAAATTACAAACCGTTCATAAATAAAGATCAAATATTATGTTATAGGTACTAAGGTCAGATGGAGCAAGCATGCAACAGTAAAGCACTAAATGCAGTTTTCAAAAATCTATTCATGAGTTCTCTTTTTGAATAGAATGTTATTTCTCACATGTCTAATCGATACGGGAAGCTTATTTCATAATCTCGATGCGTTTAAAAGAAAAGAATTTTATATAAATTCGAACGATGTAAAGACCCGGAAACGCTGACATCTTAATGTTATTCACACAAATGCCTGCACCGGATCGAACCCGAGCCTCGCAGTTGGTTGATGTAGTTACGCGTGTACGCTAGCCACTCGACCAACGAGGCGGTCAAACTTAAATCGTGGGTTGCAAATAAAAAATAAAACTTAGATTTAAGGCATGTAGGATATTTTCTTCCTTCCCTCTCGGCTCTCAGTGCGTGTACGTCGCGATGAGGAACTTCATTCCAATAAAATGGATACCTAGTCTGTGTTAAATCTGAAGATCTTACTTCAAATTTTTTTATCTGTGTGTTTTTTTAATTTTTTTTTGTACATTTGTTACATGATTACTCGGTCAATAGCCAACCAATTTTAATGGTTCTTTTTAAATAGATAGGTTCCAAGATGATATCGTATTAATTTTATCATGATCGGACTAGTGGTATTTTAGTTATGTTTAAGTTAATAGCTACTAGTAGGATGTTGATAAAATTTATGCGGGACCATTTCGGAAACATAATTTTCACATCGTGATGTCTCCCTCATCATGAATGGGTGGCATGAATGGGACATTTTTGCATTGCTGGTCCTAGTTAGTTATTAAGAAGATATATGGAAGCGGTAGGAGTTGATTAGAAAGCTTTCACTAATAAGTTATTGAAACGAAATACAATAATTGTCTTCAATCGATAACTAGTTATTTATTTCCGGCTTTTGAAAAAAATGTATCTATGTTTTGTCCCTTTTATAAATGTACTGTATTGAAAGAGACACAGCAATTTATGAAAGGGCACCTAATTTCGATGCAATATGGGTAAATAAACCAAATTTGCAAGTGACTAGAACGACAGTCATTATCAAATTTTATTGTATTCATCTTAAAAACCAAGATAACAAACACTTTTATATAACTTAAATAGAAATCAACAAAGTTAAATGGTTTTCTCGTACCGAAATTCCATTCTGTAATAGGTACTTCATTGACTGACTCTTTAATTTGTGTGCATCAACGCACGTTCTCTTCTTAGTTGGCATTTTCAACCTAAAAAATTAAGAAAATCATAAACCTTGTGCTAAATAGCAGGCTTGAAAGAGACAGTCATGAAGGGGATGTCCCATACATGACCGTTTGTTGTGTCCCTTTCATAAATATCAAACAAAAGTTAAAATCAAACCACAAAATCTAAATTATTATATCAAAGTTTACCTACCTTATGTTCATGTATCTGTGATGTCCAGCTTATTTTAAATAATGGTTCACATATAAATAAGTAACTTTCGGCACTCGATAAAACGTTTCACAATTATATCAGAAAAAATACAATTCAATGCTAATAACAACATGCGCACGTATTCGACATGTTTGAAATGACAGGATTCTGAATTTAGCCGCGAACAAACTTGCATAGAGGTCGCCATACGATAAAAATAGTGCTGTTTCGAAATCTTTTTTAATTTATCGGTAATATGATTTGTCCCTTTCATTACGTGTCCCTTTCATGCCACCTCTCCCCTATCTTATGAAATAGTTGCAGTCAGTTTTTGTAGTTTACTGAATTGTTACTACGTAGTATAAAATAAAGTCGATTTCTCTGTCCTTGTGTCCCTTTATATGCTTAAACCTTCAAAACTACGCAACGGCTTTTGATGCGGTTTTTTTAATAGATAAAGTGATTGAGGAGGAAGGTTTATGTGTATATTTTATACCCGTACGAAGCCGGGGCGGGCCGCTAGTTATCACATACAAGACATATATACAAGACATCGAATAAGCACGCCGCTTTAAAAGATAATAGACAACTGTGGCCTATAGACACTATAAATGTATAAGCTGCGTTGCTGTTAAGTGTACAGAATGTTAAGCCTAAGACTTAAAAATAGAACATAGAGGGACATTCTTCTTAGTGATTTCTTTAAAAGTTTAACTCGACATTGCTTGCTCATTTTTATAAGACCATAACCTTAACTTTGTCGAGAAAATATCGTTATCAAGCTTTAAGATCGCATGAGTTTCCGGAACCGGCGCATTTTATGAAGCCGAATTTAGATGAAGCTGGATAGATCTTCAAAATTCGTGACATTTGGCATTCGATACTCTCCACCTTCCCCGAAAGGAACTTGGCGTACATATTTATGTGTAAGAGCAAATTAAAAATATTAGATTTATTCATTCATTTTTACGCCCATGCCGAAAAATTAAAACCGTCTCTTGGTTATTTAACATAATGTTATTCAGTTGATTTATTGTAACGTGTAGGTTTCCCTTTTTTGTTGCTAAAAGGCCGATGTACACCTTTGTCGTGTTTCGATTTGGAAGAGAAGGGTAGTCAGTAAACTGACGTAACTCATATCACCCAAATCACAGGTTGGCAACAAATTTCAATTTTGAAAAGGACAACTCTTTCGAGCACGGTTTTGTAGTTTTTGAGATTTCGGTTTCGTGATATAACAAAAATAATTAAAACACAGTAAGCCTGCAAAAAAAACAACTCTTATTTCATAATCATGTTATCTAGTTAAACAAAAAAAAACTTGTATCATCAAGTATAACACGAAAAGACATTGACGAAATGAGAACCTCCTTTTTTGTAGTCGGTTATCAATGTTATGGTTCGCATAATTGACTAGTCAATGTACATAATAACAATGTGCAAAGATCAGAAGTAATTAAAATACCTGTAAATGGGTAAAACACAGATAAATGGGGAGAACAATGGTGGAGGAAATTTTCTTAAACTGGATTGCCAATCTAGCTAATATTGTGAAACGGAAGTAGCTTATTAGTTGACTCATTTTCAACCGCACAGAACCTTCGAGAAAAGAAGTTTGTTTTTCCACACCCGCATATTTAACTACACGGTTATTTAGTCCGGTTATGAAATAAATACTCAAAGTTACGTGTAAAACAAACAGACTCACCTAATCTGATATTAATCTGACAAATGTACAGATGAATTACTTGATTTTATTAAAGAACCGAGGTACGCCAAGTCTCTTACGGAGTAGACTAGGTACGTAGAAAGGAGAAAGCTATCCTCCACATTCGTTCCTCTTTTCATACAGACACAATTTCGGAAACTCTTGACACCACCCTCTATTAAAACCCGAGTGATTTGATGGTGGAATGTCAACCTAGGTATCTCCGGCTATCTACCTTGTTCCACATTCGTATTGCTTTTTCCTTTTTACGCCAATACTTTTTAATTTCACTCTTTCTTGGATCTCACTGTTGCCAATGCGTTCAGCGAGCGTAACGCCACAGCGCGATCTTATTTTTGTCTTCTTATATTCGTGTGGGATAAACAAAGAATAATGATAAATTGTAAGTGTATCTAATATTATTTATATCTAAATAAGTTTTGTTTAATTTCCAATTTAAGTAGATGTATATATAAAAATGCATGGTAACAAATAAAAAAATATTTTTTTAATGAATACAGAAAATTTCAACGTTTTTTAACATTGAATTTATTATTGACATCTTAAATATGTATCACCAAAAAGAGACATCTATAGAATAAACAGGGAAGATTGTCTCTGACCATTACTGAAGGGGCCTAAGTTTTCGCTATCTTCCTCTGTGGTCAGGCGGTTCAGTTTGTTGGACTTGACTGCATGAGGTCCCGGGTTCGAATCCCGGGTCGGGCAACAAGAAGAAAATTGGGTTTTTCCAATTTTCTAATAAAAAGTTGTTGTTCGAGATAGGATATGTGCCCGGTTGGCGATAGGATTCGACTAGTCGTGTGCCTCTGCCTATGTCTTCGGGGATGTGGGCGCGAAGGTACTTTACTTTTATATTCCGATCCGGAGGGTAGGGTAGCCGGTAGAGTTGCACAATTGGCCTAAAACGGCCACTGCCACGGTTATCTCTTACCGTCAGAGTGCCACGAGCGACTTCGCTATCTTGTCACATACGTAATATCTACTTCTATATAATAAATATGAATCCCCACTTATCGTCGGTAATGTCAAGCGATACAAATTGTCGGTTAGCTTTAACACAAAAATTACTTGTTTCAGATTCAATTCGTGTTGGTCTTCATCCATGCCTTCCAACTGCTTTTCATTGACTGCAACTACCCAAGAGCCTTTGTCTGGTGGATCGGCATGCACGCTGTTCTCTTTTATTACCTATTCTCGGACTTCTACAAACAAGCGTATCTCAACAAGAACAAGGTAATATTGCTTAAAATAGTGTAATTAGTTTCGTAAAGTGAACGACTTTGTCGATATAACGTGAATGGTGCCGTTGAAATACTTATTTCAATGTTGAAGTTATGAAAATATAACCAATTATGCTTAACAGAATAATTTGAAACGGGCTTCTAAAACAGGATTAGATTAAAATGGACAGAAATAGTTTTTATGAGGTAACATAGCGAATGTGATCTCAGCTTTTCTGGTCCATAACTTACCATAACTGTCTCTTAGTTATGGTAAGATACCATTGTGATATAGCCGCATCGCTGTTTGGTGGTTGGTGCGTTAGGCCGAACGAGCAAAGCAATTAGTTGCTCTACTTTGTAATAATATAGTATTTTATACTCTTACCATGTAATGGCTATGGCAACTTATAATTATTATAAGTTGATCCAGCGAATTTCTGAGTCTGAGTCTAAGAACTCACGGAGCGGTTTTAACTCGCGTCCGCGGCGGTTGCGGACCCGCTGCTTATGTAGAATGTAGATTTATATGCTAAAAGTAAGAGCACATTTCACGATGCGTTTTACACCCGTAGCGCCCGCGGTTGTCTGCGGTTCTCGGCGGTACCAGTCGCCCTCCGCCGGTAGAATTGTACAAGTTTGCAGGCGATGATTTTAACCGATTTGTGATCACGGAAATACCGGTTTATTTCAAAGAGCATAAATTAAAATATTTATCCTATTTTCCTTGCACCTTTATAAGTTTTTGTTTCTATAATAAACCATCCTTGTGTCTGAACAAGATACATTGCTGGGTCACTAGAGCCGTTCTCGAGTTTTGCCTTTAGCAACATATTTATACAATAATTTTTATTTATGAAGAATATAATATAAATTAATTCGAGCATCAAGGCTATAGTTATTTTCTGCTCGACGTCATTTTTAATAACTCTAGTACTAATTGCTCCAGTTATTTTCTGATCTACGTCAACAGGTCAAATTGTAAACGTGTTACGTTATTATCAGGCAGTCAACTAGAATCGTACTGCTCCATAATTGCCCTCTTTGATTGAAACAAAGTAACAGTATCAGATTAATATTTATCAATACTGCATAATTATTTATTTATAACTAGTGCGAGTATAACTTTATGTTATAACACAGATAGACGTGTATATAAAAATGAATCCCTATTTCTCTTCGTCATCACAATATCACACCTGAACGCATGGACTAATACTCTAATTGTTTTTTGTTCTCATTAGTGTTAGTCATTGTTAGAAGAAGATTCTTATGGGTAGAAAATACATGCAAACTGCAGATAAAATGGGAAAAAACTAATTTTTTTTCATGCAGTTGTCAGTATCTATCAATGGCGATCGGTACAAAGTTCGCTAGGTTGGCAAGTTTATATGTAAAAAAAACCAATACCTAATTCCCTTGCTCATTACGAAAGCATGAACGTATGGACCAATTTTGCAATTTTTTTTGTTCTGTTAGTTACTGTTAGGAGAAGGTTCATAGAAAAAACCGCTTTTACTGCAGGGATAAAATTAAAAACAATACTTTAATTTTCCCACAAACTGTTAGTATGTCAAGCGATACGAAGTTTGCTGGATCGACTACTTGTTTATAAAATTAACGTATTCCTATTTGGAGGGCTACCAGTAAAATTATTGAAAGGTAATAGCCAAGGTTAGTAATGTTAGTGAAAATCTTACCAAAATAAGTGACAAAGATACTCGTACTATGGATTAGTCAGAATCAGGACCGGGCAACCAGTATATTTTCTAATAATTCACAAAATATACTAGCACCAAACTCTAGCCTATCATTACGTTACTGGAGTCTATAAACAACGTGTCACAATCAAAAACCCAATTTAATTGTCTTATGAGTAGGGTATAAAAGTGTGAAAAAATCGTAGAGAAATCACAAAAAACAAAGACACAAATAACAAAATCCTCCTTTCTTTCTCTCTCCTCTCCTCCTTTATTTTATGGAAGCGAATGAGCTTCTCAAATATTTTAACCGTACTTACATCATCCTCATTGTTTTTATTCATACAGACTTCCTCGTCGTCTGCTCTTAAGCAGTGAAAAATTGATCATTCAACACCGTCATTTCAGCCTTTTCCAGTACTTAATAAGGATTTACTTTAAAATTCTTATGTGAATTGCGGTAACTTTTATATTTTAGTAGCAGACCGTCTCAGCTTCGCACGAGAGGACAAACTTCTATGTTATGCATATAAATCTTCCATTTGAATCACTCTATTTAAAAAAACGCATCAAAATCCGTTGGGTAGATTTAAAGGATCTAAACATACAACGGAAAGCGAATTAGCTCATACGACGTAGTGGCTATAAAATTTTATTATTATTTTCAGAAAAATGCGAAAAAAGTAAAGGCTGATGATGATCTGCCTTTAGAACCTGCGAAGATTGAAAGTACTGAACCGAAGAACACTCTACTAAATGGCTTCAGAAACGGATCAGCACTTGGAGATGTACGCCAAAGGGTGGCTGGAGCTGTAGCCTCGCAATAGTGTACTTTTTAGTTAGTGGATAGTGAAGATTACTTGTAACATGTAAAATACTACGATTTCCACTTGGTGAAACTACATACATGTTTTCTGGTAAATTTCTTAAGCAATGTGCTACGTAGTTGGAATTTTTTGGGGATATTCTACTTATATTATTCTCTTATATACTCTCTACTATAAATAGCAAAAACAAAATCAAAAATCTACTTCACCCATTTCATTATATACCACGTCATAATTTCATAATTCTTTCTTCGAAAAATGTTGTCTGGACTGGTTTGTTATTGGCCAAATAATCGCATAACAAACATACAAAAGAACATATTATATTAGAATTTCGAATCTGCGATATTGTACGAATATGAGACATGTATGTGAACAATTTTAAACTTCGTACAGAAACATAAAAATGTCTCGTACATTTACGAGATCACAAGTTCGATACGACCTCTGTAAATGAAATCCTAAATGGCCTACAACTAATTTCTGCGAATGCAAACCCATTTCTTAAGAAATTTGACAGAACTTGTATTTTACTAAAACTCATTTGAATTTACAGTTTATCATATTCGTTACTGTTGCTTTCATAGTAAAAAAGTTCAAGCGAGTTTTATTTAAATGCATCTTTATTTTATAATGCGACTTCATATTGTTGCTCAAAGAATTGAGGGTACTCAAACGATTTAGTGATAGTTATAATTAGGATAATTTATAATCGGTTCTTATGCTTCTTTATTTTAGAAGACATAAGATTTTGTTTTAAACTCAGGGTCCATCTAAAAAAATTAACAGTAGGTAATACTTTTTTTAATTACAACGAAAGTTAATATTAATCTTAACAATGATTGTCAAATCAAGGGTCAAATGGTCATAAAATGTTTAAGACGTGATTTATGGATAGCCCTGGGTTATGACTTAAGTTAGTACTTTCTGTAGTCTCCTCATTAGTTTAGTACTATGCTGCAGGCTATTGTTCTAATTTCTAAATATCATTAAGGCATATTTTAGCGCTGAGATATATTTGTATTACATATGAAATTTATCCAGGACTAGACCTCCATATTTGCTTAACTTGCCATTTTTCACATGGCACATATGTCGTTGGCTAATCGTGGATGTACTTGTTGTACCTTTATATCTGTGATGGTATTTATTATTGATGAGGGCAACCAAGGACAGAAATAGAAAAATGACACCGGGAAATATACGAAAAAATTAGGTTATACTTTTTTGTTTTTCCATGTGTAATGGGAAAATCACAAGGTAACAAAAATTTTCATGTAAAAGTTTTGCTCTCTTATCTATTTACGGATAATTGAAGTTAAAATTCAATAAAAACTACTTTTATCACAATTTATTTACTAATAGTCAATACCAAAGTCTTCTTTATTATATTGAATGATCAGTAAATATATTTTGATTAATTAATTAAGTAGACAATGCTATTTTTTACCAAAAAACTCCATTTTTGAAATCCTGCCTATCAAAAAATTGTTTATTTGTAGTTTGAAATGTTAATTGTGAAAAAATAGGATTTTTCGGTTTTTAAATGGAATATCAGTAGTAAATATTTTATTTAACATCAATTTTATGAATTAAAAAAATATTAACTTAATAATCTACAGAAAAACACTTGTGTATTCCTTTTCACACGTTATTAGCATTTTATGCAAAATATAACAGTTTCCCAAAGTTTATAAATTAATTGCGACTTCAACAGCTGAGATTTTACTTCCTTGTGCGCACGATTTTACTAAACATTGCATGATATAACTTCACATAATTTTTAACCACATCGTAAATTAAACATAATTATGGGTATGAGTAAGTTATTGACGGCATGTTAAGTTACCTACGTAATTTTGTACAATGTGATATATGCTTACATTACAAAAAACATACTATATATTACTATTTTTCTTCACTTTGTAAGAAACTTCCAACAATAACAAAATGACCATTGCAACACTACTCGCACAATTATTTTCCTAAGATATAATTAAATTCTGTTTAATTGTGTAAAGATAAATTCTTACAATTTTTATCTATTCCTATGTACAAGGTTTTAAACTAAACGCTTTTGGTATTTCATGAAACCTGCCTACGAATTCACTAAATATATTTTTTAATTTTTCAATTGCCATGTATGTAAATATAAACATATATTTAACTAGCTGTTACCCGCGGCTTCGCCCGCGATAAATTGAGATGTAAGCTATCCTATCTCTCAAGTTGGATCGAACTGCACATGGTGTGCGAATTTTATTATAATCGGTTAAGTGGTTTAGGAGTCCATTGAGGACACATATTGTGACACGAGATTTATATATATTAGATTTAACACTTATTCAAAGCTAACTTATATCACTGTGTGACTTTAAAGATTACTGTCAAAAGTCAAATCTTGAAAAATTAAGTAAGTTTAGAAAAAAAGCAATTATTAGGTTTTTTTTTAATTTAATTAATATAATTTTGATAAAATTTGATTTTAGCCTTTATAAAAAATCATAAGTTAGTTTTTTTCGTTTCTTACAATTTAATCTATCTATTTGTTACAATAAAATAAACTGACTTCCTAAATCGCTTGCGTTTATTTTAAATGGACTATAATTTGTTCACTTTGAAAATATTTCAATGTTATATGAAATAAATTATGAATATTATAATAAATTTTATTACACATATGGCAGATTTTTGCATATCAATTTTAATCGTTCAGTTCAAGAAGTTCTATCCCTAAATAACTAAGGTGCCTATAGAATATTATTTAGCTTAACTTCAAAATCGTCTATATTTCCCTACTTTATAAAAATGTTTTTATTACTTGATCGTAAAAATTTTACTAAATAAGTAAAATAGCAGAATTGTATATATACTTTATTTAAGGTTACTGAATACAAGGGTTTTTGGGTGAAATAGCATATAGTGAATGCATTATTGTTAGCGTCCAAATATATCATAATTAATTGTCTATAATCACTGACGAATTACCAAACCAAATCATATTTGGACTATATTCCGTGTAAAAGATCCAATCTTCAGTTGAGATAATGGGATGGAAACCCAATTATAAAATATGGTTTTCCTTTTGTGTGGTTATGTGTTTCTATTAAAAGAGAAGTTACTCCTTTGCATTTCCAGTGATTTTACAGGAATTATTATTCATGTGGGATGACACAAATACATATTTTTGGCCCTTTGTCTTTGTTTGGGTTACTTTCGCGAGATACGGTCTAGTTGTGAGGTGTAAAATACACATACGCTAAACACTACATTATTCGTCAATGCATAATGTTGGGGAAGTCATCGGTGTGACGAAAAAAAATTCAATACCAAACAATCTGACAAATTAAAATTAAGGATATATTTTTAAGATTTGTATGATTGTGATACGTATTTTAATAAACATGAAATTTACTTAGTGTTTTTAATCTTTTCCTGCTGAATCCTTACCATAAACATTGTTTAAAGTACTTAACTATTTTACTATTGGCAAAAATTGTGAATCAGAATCAGAAAAATCTTTATTCACTTGAACCATACAAGTGGTATTTGTGCGCGTCGACATTTTTTTAAAAACTACCACCGGATCGGAATCGCGGCCACACACAGAGAAGATCCGGCGAAAGAAACTCAGCGGGCTTGTCTTTTTTTAATAATAATAATTACAATACTCGTATAAACTAGATTAAAAATATAAATTACAATCTTACTTTAACTTAAATAAAAGGTACAACAAATCACATTACAAATTTTAGTGGGA
>NJDC01000472.1:380867-391706 GCA_002245475.1 Calephelis virginiensis
CTGCTCCTTACTGCCGCCATAAATCCGTGATCTTAAATAAAACAACCATTAACACTATTTAATTTATTTATTTACAAGGAAATATTTTACAATAATTTTACAAGTTACCTATCTTATTATACATTGTACCTACTCACATCAATTAATTTATTCTGCAAGGGATTTTTTTCATTCAGTGAAATTTTATATAAAAATGATCACGTTAAAATTCGTATAGTTTTCAAACATGTAAAATTGTAAAAAATGTGTTATTAAAATATCACAAACTTAAGTTAACAAGAAAAAATGAAAAGCTTAACTTGAAATAACACTATTAATAATAAACTGGCATTCAATTCAGTTAAATACGAGTACAAGTAAATCAGTAGTTTTGAAAATTGTGTCCATATAAATGAGAAATGTTCTTTAGAAACAGTTTAACACATAAATATTTTCTAAGATTTGTATACATAATTTTGATGCAAATAGTTTCCATTCTTTAAATATTATGCTAATTTCTAAAAAGGCGACTATAATAATGGCAGTGGTGAACTAACATTTAGTTTATGCTTTTGTTTTAGTTCTTGAAAATTCCTGTATGTGGTCGTATTCTGAGAAACCAGAGTCAGTATCATAATACGCGTAATCGTAACTAGCATCTTCTTTTTTATTGGGTGGATTAGCAAAATGCGGAGGACGAGTAGTAGACTTGGTAATTTGTTGAACGGGATAAGTTGAACCATTCCGAGTTGGAGTATTTCTTATAGCTGCTTCAGTAATCACTTTTGGTGTTGATGATGGAATATTGTTGGATACAAAGTTGTATTCAGGGGCTGATGGTGCATCATAAGGTCTCGACGTAGTCGTGTAAGGTTGATAAAAATCAAAAGCACGTTGAGTATTTTGTTCCGCTCTTTGTTTTGTTGTTGTCGAATAAGTTTCTGCAGTGTTTGTAGTGGACGTTGAGAACGGTGTTGGAATAGGTCTAAAAGGTCTCGGTGCAGATATATTTGCCTTAGGGAAAGGTTTCTCTTGTTTATTTTTATTTTGTTTTTGATCTTCTGGTAATCTGTTTCCACTGGCTGCTATGTTCAATGAGTGTGCGCCCGACAGTAGCTCTGCATCTCGTTCATATAACTCTGGTCTGTATTGACCATCATCTTCACCTTGAGGTGGTCGATATTGACCATCATCTTCACCACTGTCTGCGTAATTGGATGATACAGTACTGAAACCTAGGTTAGTATTATATGCAACAGTATTAACATTGAAATTGTCTACTCGAGTTGTAGTGTAAAATGTTGTGGTAGAAGGGGTTGTTGGGTTTGAAAAATAGTTTGGTTTTGATACAGAAAATTGTACAAAGTTGTTCTTTTCGGGTTCATAAGAGACACTATTGAAATTTCTATAATCCGGTGTATTTGTCGCTCGGGCAGCGTTGAAATCTTGAGCTGTAGATCTGTCATTATTAAAATTTAAGTTACGAGCACGATTGAATTCTGTTTCTTTTGGAGGTTGAACATTAAAGTTGTTTTTAACTTTAAATTCTTTGTTCTCGTTTTGGAATTTCAACCCAGGTGTGGATTGGGAATCGAAATTGTAAAGTTCTACTAAACCGTCATTATTATTGTTACGTGTAGGGGATGGAGTTGAATGTGTAAATGTTTTCGGTGAATAATTGTTTTGTTTAAAATATTGGATGTTTTTGGGGGTAACTTTGCTAACTTCAATATATTCGTCATGATATTTAGCCGGTAAATTGGCAAGTGTAGGGGGCACTTTATTAGTGTCTAAAGATGGTCGTCTATTAAAATCTTGTGGCACTGGATCGGGTGTATTTACGAACGTTGGTGTTTCTTTTTTAACATCAGTAAATGGGCGTCTGTTAAAATCGTGTTGTTGTTCTGAATATGTCTGTAATTTTATTTTTTCTCTGGAGTCAAATTGAGATGAATCTTTTGTATCTTGTTGTTGTTCTGTGTATGTCTGTATTTTTTTTGTTTCCCTGGAGTCAGATTGAGATGTATCTTTTTTGACATCTGTAAATGGGCGTCTGTTAAAATCTTGCTGCTGTTCTGAATATGTCTGTAATTTTACTTTTTCTCTTAAGTCAGTTTGAGTTGTATCTTTTTTGACATCTGTGAATGGGCGCCTGTTAAAATCTTGTTTTGGTTGTTCGGAGTATGTCTGTAATTTATTTTTTTCGATTGATTCAGATTGGGGTGCTGGTGTGGAAGCATAAATAGGACGTTTTCGAATTGATTTACGTTTTGGTGGGTCATACTTTGGTTGGGTTGGTGGTTGTGAAGGAGAAGTTGATGGTGTTGTATATTGAGTTGGATTCAGTGTGACTCGCGTTGTGGGTTTCCTGAAAGATTGGCGAAAGTGTGTTACTGATACAGAGGATTGAGTTTGAGCAACTGGTTCATCACGACCATGATCTCGCTGACCACTGAAGAAATCTGAGGAATGCGCAGTACGAAGGTCAGAGGCGCCAGCGTTAGATGAAATACTGTTCTGTGATAGACGCAGGTCACCTGTTTCTGCACGCTGAAGACCATATTCCGTTTCTTCTTCACGATTTGCAGAAGATGACACTTTCTTAGTGTCATAAACTGTGTATCAAAAAAAAAAACATTGTAATTAACACTGATATGTAAATTGTCCTAAGAATAGAAATGACTAGCATGAATATATCAGATATAACTTATTCATGGTGCTAAATCGCTTTGAGATTAAAATACGCTTGTCTGATTCGTATAAACATGCTTCGAATTTTTTTTAAGTTATAGTGTAATACAAGTTTGATGGATTTGCAAACATCCAATTAATATAATTAATACATTAAAGCATATCAATATCACATATAACAACGAAGTAAATTTAGTTACTCTAGATAGATTTTTGTAATTAGGTACCTTCAAATTGAAATTTATACAAAAAGTTGAAAGTTTTATTTTATATTTTTGTCAGTTCTATAATATTTTAGAAATGTGATATTTTATGTATTGTCATAGTAAGACTATAAACAGTATTAGTTTACTATGTCTGACTCCAAATTATGAATTGACGAAAAACGTAAATTTCACTAAAAAAATCAAACCTTCAATTCAAGTAACATAATCTACCCAATCTAGAACAAATAAAAACATAAAGGCTATATTTTGTGCAATTTGTTTGTTTAAATTTGACTCTTTGACATGTAGATATTAGAAAACCATCGAATAACAATATGTTAAATTGTAAATTCAAAACAACTTTATTAACTTAGTTTTTTCGACAGTTTTAAATATTGTGAGATAAACTATGAACTAACAATTTTTCATAACTTTACGGTGTCTATATGTGTTAAATATAAACGTTGGGACATGTTTTGTTATTGTAATAATATCAGTGAGAGTAATTTTACAAAGTTGCAGTAAGTAACAATTTGCACACAATTGAGATTTCGGGGGTCACTTGGTATTTCATAAAGCGTTGTACAGAGCCGAGCATGGTTGCATCAAAACACACTTAAATTCTGAAAACTAAAGAAATGCGTTGGCTGTAATGCTATTGTTTAATTATTAATAAATGAGCATATCTTCATCTTGGGAGGTATGTAGGCGGAGAACGAGTACCAGAATACTTGTTATTTTAGTTTATTTTACCTAGCTTATTTACTTATTCATTTACTTAAATGTGTTTTACGTAATCTATACCTAATATAAAAGAAAAAGTGGGCGGGACCGATTTCAACGAAATTTTCAGAAGATTAACCTAGCAGGTAAACCTGTAAAATTTGGTGGCCATCGGAGGATTGTTTTGGACATCAGCGATGTTAAAACAATATAAATGAGACGTTTGATTTTAATGGTGTAACTCTCGTAGCTTTTCAAGTTTTGCAGCACAAGCAAGCAGGTGTTCAAGTTTACTAGTTCATTGACACGTATATCTACTACTAATAAAACCGTTTTTAATAGAAAATGCCGAGAATTCGAGAAAACGGAAGCAAATCTTCAAAGAAGTTGTAACTGTAAATCAATTATTAAACTTGTCACAATAATAGTTTGATGTAATCATTATTCATGCTTGCAACATCAAATGTTTGGCTGCTGTCTATGAGACCATAATAATAAGCATCAAATGTGTATCCAAAAGCTACTTTATTAATTTTGCTTTAAGCCCAAACCAGTCCATTAGAAAGCTTAAAATTTTGCCACCAAAATTAATTTGCCAATATCTTTGTAGATTATATTAAAAACAAGAAAAACGTTTATTCTTTATATTTATGTTGTTCCACAAATATTGTCGTGCATGAAAGAACTAGTTATAAAAAATAAAAGTGATCGACAATCGCATGTCTCCACGCACTGTTTGTTTAGCTAAGTAAATAAATTAACGAACCAAGTGATTATTGAATTATCACCGAGTCGTTTCGATGTAATTCATGATAAATTCTACACTAAACGGAATCTATCACCGGACACTTTATTAAAGACAAATGGTGCGTAAATTTCAAATGTTTTTGTAAGTTCTGCATGTTGAAGAATAACACCAAAACATCTGTATTACTCGGTGACATAAATAGTACTTACACATCTATAAAATACTTACTTTCTTACTGACCGTGTTTCTTGTAATCGAATGGTTTTTTATTTAAAAGTCGCATGTTCTTTTGAACAAAGTAAAATATTAGACAGGATTAAGAGACGCGCATTTTGGACAATGCAATGTGAATTCTGGCTTCATTTTGCTATACATGGTTACTTACATTAGTTCTGTTTTCCTAAATATATTTTTTTTATTTACGAGCGATTCTTAAGCTTGTCTACTAATTTAACTTGATCAAAGCAAAATCTTAAAGCTAAGCTATTAAACAGGGTTAGTTGCAAAGCAAGCTCACCGGATCCGATCTTGTAGAGATCAAACTGACCATCGTAGACCTCAGCGGGACAGGCTAACGGGTCATCGTCGCCCCAGTCCGTACATGTCTGTGCTTCCTGGTGGAAGAGGGTACCAGGAGGACAGAAGAACCTGAAGTCACGTACACCTCCGCCAGCCACCTTCACACATACATGGAAGGCTTTGCATCCTGACTTCGCATCTGCGTAGTACGCGCCAAGAATTCTTCCCCTACAATTAAACCTTTCTGCTCCACCTGTGGGATATATTATATATGTATTTAAATAAAGCAGTCTAAAATGTAGCTCTTAATTCATTTTATGCTAACATTATAAATACGAAAGTCTATCTGTTACACTGTGAGTGCTAAACCGAGTGACCGATTATGATGAATTTAAAAAAAGCAACGCCAAAATACTATAATAGGGAATTAAAGTTTATATGAAAATCTATTCCAAGTCGTGGGTAGATAAAGACCTGTTATTCCCATGAAACGCAATAAGAAACGCTTATTTTTTAAGCTCACTTTTGTTGTTTTACTTATTAAAGTATCATAGCGATTTTGAATCAAGTATTCAAGTATCTTCACGCCCATATCCCCGAAGGGGTAGGCAGAGGTACAACCAAGGTACCCACGACTAGCCGAAGACACTAAGTCCCACAATGGGATAGGTGGCAAGCCTATCGCCAACCGGGCACATTTCCAATCCCGACCAACATTTTTTTTTTCGTTGGTCGACCCGGGATTCGAACCCGGGACCTCATGCAGTCAAGTCCAACACCCGGACCGCTAGACCACAGAGGCGATTTTGAATCGGTTTAACAAATCACTAATTAACTGACTCAACAGACGGTGTTTTATCCTATGAATATTGAATTAAACAAAATAAAATTATGTCCTTGTTAATAGCACACACACATGTGCCGTATACACACTCCATACTACTATTATGTTTTATAGTTTATGATAAGTAACACACAAGTGTTTGATTCTAAAATGTCAATATATTTTGTTATTATTATTATCATTTATTTTCAATGCCTCTTATTTTCTACGTCTATATATTTAATATAAAAAAATATTAAAAATATGAACATAAAAAACAGGTTACTAAAAACGGTGGTCTTACAACTAAACCGTCAGTGGTCAGGGCGCAGAGTGAGGAATCTCCGCACAATGCGTGCCGTGTTATTATTATTATTATTATTTTAATATTAAATATTTTTGAAGTCACACTCTTTTTATTAGGTTTTAAAGTATACAGGTAGACATGCTCCCAAATAAATGAGCAAAAATCATGATTATCAAATATCAAAGGCACTCGGTATAATTAAAATCACGTCTGCGTTTTTTAGCCATGATAATTATTTCTTATAACTCGGACCGCGATTTTGAGCTTTCTTCCTGTAAAAAATCGGTTTAAAAACTGCTTTTTAAAATATGCTATCACAGCATAAAAACACGGGTAAGCATTATAAGTTAAGTTGGGTTTTTTTACAACACTTATAATACGAGATCTGCTGGACCATTTTTAATGGTTTTTGATTCGTTGGATTTATCTTCGCCTCGAATAGCAGAATACACCTTAAAAACAATAAAAACAAAAAAGTATAATAAAGATAAATCAGTCGTGATAGTTAAACCGATTATGCTAAAAAATTGATGAAGAGGTAGCTCAGAACCGGGAGAAGGACATTGGGTACATTTTATCCCTTACAACAGTGAGGAAACTAGGAAAAACGACATTTAAAGTTTTCCCATACAAATATAATGGGCGAATATAAAATAAAGACGGGTCTGTTACACTTATAACTCAAGATCTGCTGGACCAATTTTCATGATTTTTGATTCGTTGGATTTGTCATCGCCCCGAATAGCAGAATACACCTTAAAAACAATGAAAACTCGACGTACGTATACATAATTATGAAAGATGTTCGTCGAGTTACATATAAGAAAGTCATGTAAGGTAAACCGACTAGGCTGAAAACAGATAAATAGATGGGCACCAAGGGAAGCTAGGAAAAACAACATTTAATTTTTTCAAATACAAACTGAACGGGCGGAACGAAGTTCGCCGGGGCAGCTAGTTTAAAATAGCTCAAATAATTGATTGAAGACGTACAGCAAAAATGTGTCAAAAAATTTAACAACAAATAGGTACAGTTGAAAAGGCGAACTCATTTTTGGTATAACTACCTTTAAAACCTTCAAGTAGCGACCACAATGACCTGTAGGTTATGTTTCTTGACCACAACTTCATATTATGTTTTGGGTTTTTATTTATGTATTTGTTTGTGCTTTCAGCAGGGACAGAAGGTACACCTTGGATGTAGGACACACACTCCGTGTGTGCAGGGAATAGTGTGAATGGAACGCTGGGTAAGCTACTTCTAAGCAAGGTTTTGAGTCAAATTGATAGACTCGCTTTGCATATTTATGTGCTTATCCCAACGTTATTATATGGTAGCGAAAGTCGGGTATGTCACAAAAAGCGTGAGTTGGATAAGAGATCGAAATGAGAGCGCTACGGAAAATCTGTGGTGTAACGTTAGCTGATCGCATTCGTAGCAGTGAGATCCGACAAAGATTGGGATTGAAAGATTGTGTTGTTATTAAAATGAAAGAGGGCATGATCGAGGGTCCAGTAATGTGTGGAAAGAATAAAAGATGAAATATTGAAAAAGCAGATATAAAACGCGAATGTAGTGGTAGTGGAAAGGTACCCGGAGCGACCTAGGTTAATGTTAGTCAAACCGTCCGTTTTATAAGAGGGTGGTGTTAATTGTCTTCGAGGGTGTGTCTGTAAAAAAAAAGTATTAAATGTGGAGGAAGCTGGACAAGTCTGCAAGCATCGCACACACAACTGACTCTCGATAGTCTATGCCTGTTACTTGGCGTAAAGATATGTATATAAGTAATGTAATCTTTACAAATATTTAACTGCTGATACTGTGGTGCAAACTGTTTTCTATTATAACTTGTTTATGTCATCAATTTCAAGTTGTGCATATTTTTTATTTCATCTAACAAATTTTTTTTTTATTTTTTTTATAATATTGGAGGGCAAACAAGCAGACGGATTTACAGATGGTAAGAAATTCACGCCACCTAGAGACACCAAAGGTGGTAGTGGTGCGTTGGCAACCTGAGGCCGGGATTTTAGGCCTCGAGCAAAAGTAAGTTTACCGGCTACCTTACCTACCGAACCGGAACACATAATGACGTTATGACGGCAGGAATAGGTAAGGCGGTGGTACCAATCCGGGTAAGTCGCAGCGAAACTCTACCACCTAAACAGATGTCACGGTGTTAGTGACGGTAAGCCTATGCTCGCCTTTTACGAGCTGCCAGGCAGGAAGGCAGTTATTTAAATTATTTGTTTTATTTACCGTCTTTCGCATCAGTTACTTCCTCTGATTTTCCCCAAACTATCTTTTTAATATTTCCGGCAGTTATTCGTAAAATTATTATTCAGATCCGGTAATTAAAATTAAAGATTTAATTTCCCAAATTTATTACATACCAATGGCTTGTACGAAAGTTTCGTGGCTAGCAACGTATATAAATACCAAAAAAAAAACATCTGACCCTCTTACAGTACTTTGAAAGTATTCTAAGGAGGTCAAAGGTTTCGTTTTGCTTAAGTATTACGTAATAAAATCAAACTGAAGCCAGTTTGATTTTAGTAAGAGCTATGAACTAGATGGATGAGTTTTCCACAACTCTCTTAATGTTGAACCACTGTCTTATTTAGTTTTACTGTCGTAATTTCAACGCTTGCCACTGTCATAGTTTGCTTTTATAGGGTAATAGTAAATACAAATAATATTTAACCCCTTCAAAACCCCATCCGAAAATAATTTCGCTTAACCAAGGTTAACATGTTCAAAGAAGCTTACCTAATAATTCGTTAAGTATGTCGATAGAGGTGTGAAAAGTCTGCGAAACTATTGTTTGTATGAACAGAGTAATTATCATGACCCTTATTCGATCCTTTCTGCCGACCCCACAAGGGTCTTGGCGTGAATATATGTATGTGTATACGAATTATAGCATAAGCCGTTCCGTTCGTATTCCGGACCCTTACAATGAACCGATATCAATGCTGACTGGAAACATACCTCACCAAGTAGAAATAGCAACTTCGCTAACCACATGTGTGAGGAACATCGGCAAATTACTAGCTAAATAACTTTCAATCAAAGTGAATGGCAAAGTGATTTTATGAAAAGAGTAGTAGTTATATACAGGAAGCCAGGAAGCCTTCGAATTGGCATTTGGCACTCAGTACTCTCTAGCTAACTTGTAAAGGGCTTGACTCAAAGATACGTGTGTAATAACTTTCAAAACACAGTTAACATAAATTAAGTAACAAACCAACTTCTGTACATTAATTTTCTATAGATACAAAACGAAGGTATGCATCATTAAATCTAGATGTAATAGTCGTGGTCGATTTCGGCAAACATCAGTGGATTACAACATCCATGTGACCTGGTGAATGTTGCCAAGATATAAGAGGTTAAGCGAGGTTCCCATGCGTGCAACTGCGAACGGTGGGGAGATAGCATCGGTTGCGCAAACCCCTGTCGACCTCCGAGCTAAGCTCATCCTCATCAAAAGGTCGTAACATCTAACACGAATATTTCCTTATTTACATAATCTCATTAGGTACTTTTAAACAAAACTCATTTGAATTCCTTTTTTTAACTGACTTTAAAAAAGGAGAAAACATTTTGTTTACAATAACTCCATCGATTGTGAATGGATTTATATGATACTGTTTTTTTAATTGGGTAGTTCGTAATTAGCGAAAGAAATATTTTGTCATATCAAATAAATGAATTGAAAGAAAACGTAAGTTCGTTTTTGTAATTTTATTACGTCGATATTATTTTATTACATTACAAGCTGACCTGGAGAACTCCGTTCCACCCGTTCAGTTTATATGGGAAAAATTAGAATGTTGTTTTTCTAGTTTTCCTCGCAGTTTCTCTGTTTCGAATATATTTTAAACCATCTCTGGACTTGAATAAATAATTCAAAAACATTATTATCCAAATTCAAGCCGTTCTTGTGTTTTAGCGAGACTAACGAACAGAAATTGATATAGATGTAACGTTATTTGAAAGAGTTTAAAGGAGAAGAGTGAAGGACTGGGAAGCAAACCAGTCTTTTGTCAATAGCTTTTTTGCTTTTAAAAGTCAAACTCTTCTATAAAATTGCCTGTCTCTCTCCAGTTTAGATAAAATATCCGTGTGGTATTACAAGAGATATTACTTAGAACAGCAACGTTAAAGATAGAACAACTAATTGATATTTCAACATAAATCTACTCTTTTAACTAATGAAAATTAATTGATATACTTTGACGACATAGAAACTGCTTTATCCTAATTAAGAAGGTAATATATCAAATTATTTTCCACATAATATTTACATAATTTCCGTACATAAAAACTTATTAATCACTTCACACATTAATTTTGTAATATAATGATAAACTAGTTCGTAAACGTTAATATTTTTAATTGATATGTGATAGGTATATTTCATTTTATCAAAAGGTTATGTTATCTAATGGAATATTTGCTATAATATGATTTGTATGATTACAATCGGATATGTGTTGCAGAATGGGTGTGACACAATGTTTTGAAAACTGTTTCTATGGGAAAAACAAAGAAAAAGCGTAAGGCTCGCCTTATAGGAAGAGATAATCGTGCTTTATAAACGAGGCATTGTTCTGTCGTCGGACTGTAACCAACTACCCTTCATTTCAATTCGTTGATTGGTGATAAATCTAAGCACCAGAAAAAATAAATAAATACACACGCAGACGCAACTAAACGTGTTTTATATTCTGTCTATGATAACGCTTGTGGCATTTTAAAAAGACCACAAAAACAAATAATAAACTTGCCACACCACCGAGAAAAATGCTTGCAGACCTTGTCGACATCTACGCATTT
>NJDC01000472.1:392277-403720 GCA_002245475.1 Calephelis virginiensis
GTTGATTGGTGATAAATCTAAGCACCAGAAAAAATAAATAAATACACACGCAACTGAACGTGTTTTATATTCTGTTTATGATAACGCTTGTGGCATTTTAAAAAGACCACAAAAACAAATAATAAACTTGCCGAAACACCGAGAAAATTGCTTACAGGCCTTGTCGATATCTACGCATTTTTGTGTGAATGTGCCGTTTTTAAAAGATTGTAGTTTTACTGTTTCATATTTGTATTGTTCTTTGGTGAATCATCTATTTATGGGTCAAAGTGCAATTGACATAACTTCTAATTTTCACTAAAATATATTATAGTTACAAGTTGAACCTTTTTTATTTTATTATACATACAAAACAAGGTTAGTTGTAAACGTTTTTATTTTTTTTACATTTTTACAGTCTATTAGTTAGTTTAGTTCAATTTAGTATTATTAGTTGAAAATATCTTCAGTTTTTTTTATATTACTTTATTGTTTTGTAATTCGTGTGTGCGAATTGCAACTACATGCAAAATCCTCTTTATAAAAGAATACAATCATTTTTCACTATCGACAAACGTTAAAGAGTTAATTAAAAAACGAATAAATAGGCTGTTAGCTTGTATCCAATATTAGTAACGTATCTAAGATTCGAGATCATGATGTTTTAGATCAGTTGCCAGGTAACCGCCGGTATATTTCAATAATTAACAAAAATATCAAAACAAAACTCTAGAAGGTCTATCATCATCTGGAGATAGGTTATTAATATTGTCCGTTACTGTAGGTGGCAGCAGATTTGAATATTATAAAGACGCTTCACAAATACCTCTTGTTTGGTCTATGTGAAATAAACTATACTATACAGTCAATAAAAATCTTACTTTGGAAGTCATCTAGTTTTTGAAGTTGTTTTAACAAACGGCCTTATTTTATACACCCTAGAGAAAAAAAAACAGTACATACACTAGGAGTTAAGAAATCAATCGAGACAAACTACTCAGTAAATCATGAATATGTAATATTTTACTCCGCACCATTGAGTCAAATGCTAATCAGCGACCCGACTGCTACCAATGCGAAGATTCCATTGATTAAAATTGCGAAAATCGCTACTTTGCATAAACAGGTAACGCGTCGATATAATTCAATTAATTAACAGATATCAATAAATATAATTCAGCAATAAAAAAAAGTAAGTGTATCTTCACGGCCATATCCCCGAAGAGGTAGGCAGAGGCACAACCCACGACTAGCCGAAGACACTAAGTCCCATGATAGGTGGCAAGCCTATCGCCAACCGGGCACACCTCCAATCCCGAGCAGCACTATTTTTGATTAGAAAATTGGAAAAACCAATTTTCTTGTTGTTGCCCGACCCAGGAATCGAGCCCGGGACCTCATGCAGTCAAGTCAGACACCTGAACCGCGAGACCACAGAGGCGAATAAATTATAAATTAATAGATGTAAGAAGATAGATTATTAGATATCATTGCGAGAGTTAGTGCTATGTTATACCGGAACACGACAGCAGAGAGCAATGACAACACGACAAAGCAGTGGCACCAATCCAGGTTAATTGCTACAAAACTTTACCATATCTTACCACGTTGTAAGGAACGACGCTAGCCTCTAACCAACTGCTTGGCAGAAAGAAAGCTGACCTATATTCTTCAAAAGCATCCGGGACTGACACGGAGAATATTAATGAACGTTCAAAATTGGGTCAATTTACTGGTAATAAATTCGCAGAAATGAGGAACATTGTAAATTCCTGTACCTACATACTACACAGGAAAGCCGTGTGGTTTTTCGCACTTACTTTATTTTATAACAAAAAAAAACCTAATAAAATTAATAAAATTGCTTCCAGTAAAAGTATTTTGTAGAAATGTTAGCAATTAATTTCTTAACAAGCTGTACATTTAGGCCATCGGCGTCGTCACATATGTGTATCATCTAATTAGAGGTCAAGGTGCATTATGTCACTTGGTGACATACCTAATTATTTATTTTATAGGTATATCATAACATTTTTAAGGGACTTTTATTGAAATGAAATTTATTTATTTGCGGAATATGTGTGTTTAAAAGTTGTTACAGAATACTTATTCATACCAACATATTCTACCATATTGTGGTGTGCAAATATCTAACTTAATTAAATATTTTGTATTTTTTATTTTTGTTATTTATATATTTTAACATATAAATTCGTTTCAATAATTTTACTACTAGGTTAACCTATCTACCATACTCTACCATTATTATTTTTTTATTAACTTTTGAATGTGTAGCCTAAACTTACTTATGAGACATAATGACCTTATTGATTTAGAAATATCTACAGGGATATTTCGATTTTAGCTTTTGGTCGGGCTCCTAAAACATAAGTTAATGTAGCAACCATATAATTTATGGCAGAGTTTCCTAAAGTCAGGTCCACGGACCACTAAGAGTCCAAGATGTGGTGCATGACCTGTCGTCCTATTATTTTTTACTTTTATTTTTTCATTGCTTTTTTTTATATTCAACAGTGACGTGGCGTTTCTGAAATTCTGAATGTGGTTCGTATCCATCAAAAGTTTAAGGACTCCTGACTTGTAGCAAATATTATGAGTGGATTTTAATAAACTTTTCAAAAACTTAAATTACATAATAAAATATTTTATGTAGGTACGTGCGTGTTCAGCAGGAAGTCAATCGTATTTTTCCTCTACGTACTGAACTAAAAAAAATTCAATTTTACTTATATTTTACCTGATTTCAAAAAAATATAATTTTTAAACTAGTTTTGAATAAAAATCTATTTTTTTCTTACATTCTGTTTCATCTCAAGGAAGGCAGATGGGTAAGAATTAATTACTTCGTGGAGTCAGCGGTTTATTAGAATTAATGTTTTTTTTATTTCTATTAGCGCATACAGAATAAACTATACCTATAATTCACATTTTTTTATGATATTGGAAGGCAAACAAGCAGACGGATTTCCTGATGGTAAGAAATTAATGTCACCTAGAGACACCAAAGGTGGTAATGGTGCTTTGCGAACCTGAGGCCGGGATGTTAGGCCTCGAGCACAAGTAAGTTTACCGATTGCCTTACCCTCAAAACCGGAACACGTCATGACGTTATGGTAGCAGGAATAGGTAAAGCGGTGGTACCGATCCGGGTAAGTCGCTGCGAAGCTCTGTCACCTAGTCATATGACGGAAAGCTTATGTTTGCCTTTTACGAGCTGCCGGGCAGGAAGGCAGATGGTATATTCTGCAAAGGAGCCCGGACCAAGACGGGGAACATAATAATATTATTGAAGGAGAGGGTTTGCTTATAATGTATCAAATAATAAATTTGTTTGCTATAAATCCTATCTAGTATTTTTATTATTTTAAGACAAATGGATGAGTTTATTCTGTATGCATTAAGTCCTGTGGAAAACAACAAAAGTCATTTTAATCACGCTATTTTTGATGTAAATATCTTTTATTAGATGCACTGAATTTTGTCCTAAACTTTGAACAACTATTTTAGCAGGACTATAAATTATACAGGGTAACATTTAAAAGACGACCCAAATTTTGACAGAGGGTTAGAAATCGATAAAACATTCCATTTACGAGAAAATAAAATATTTAAAAAAATCATAAATTTTATCTGACGCAAAAAACAAAATGCGTAGTTATAATGACGCCCACCGCAATCGCATGTGCAGGTTAGTGACGTCGACACTCATACTAGGTACGACGTAGCGTGACAACAAGTGAAATGATAATGCGGAATATTGTGAATGAATGTTCATAAAATTAAATTTTACAATTTGACAATAATATTTAAAATACACATCATAAGTAAGTATATTCACGACCATATACCCAAAGAGGTTGGAAGAGGCACAACCAGGGCACCGACGACTAGACGAAGACACTAAGTCCCACAATGTGATAGGTGGCAAGTCTATGGCCAACCGGGCACATATCCAATCGCGAGCACCGTTTTTTTGTTATTGGAAAATTGGAAAACTTAGTTTTCTTTTTGTTGCCGACCCGAGAATCGAACCGTACACGAGTTCCTGTCCAACAACTGGGCCGCTAAACCACAGAGTCGACGATAGATGCACTATGATTTTAGCCTTAACTCCCTTATATTATAATTTGGACTATGTTTTGAAAGTAGTCCATTTAATTAATGTGGAGAAAGCTAGGTAGGGCTGACAGGATCGTGACACTTGGCGCTCGATAACATCTGCCTATCTAGCAAGCAATTTGGAGTTAAGACGTGCAGGTATGTATTTTCATATAGAAGTTCAATAAACCTACCAGAGGTACAGACATATGTTTGCACCACATAAGATCCTGCCTCTGAATAAAATCATGATTAGTTAACGACAACGACGAACGATACCGATCGGCAGGTGTCGGACCAGTGACACTCAGTTGTTGGACGAAAATAAAATTCTTTAATACAGATGATATTAAATTTATTTTGGTATATATGTATGTCAGTGTGGTTACCTTAGTACTATATTGTGGCGAAGTGCCGTGAAAATAATTGCCTACATAAAAGCTCAAGTCATTCATATAGCGAATCCAACTTACAAAATGTTCCTAACTAAAAAAAACATAACATACCTATAACTTAACATGCTTTTGTTGCTTAACTACAAGGAATAATTTAGTGACATTTTCATCTAGACAGTGTGTAAAAAGAGAGGTGTTGAAAGTTTGAGGTTAAAGTTTTGTCGGAAATTATATTTTTTTTTTGTTTATGTTATGGTATTATTTATTAACTACTTACTATTACATGGCGGATCAGTTAATGTCCTTCATTATTTATTTGTCTACTAATAGTTTTAGTAGAAAGAATTGTAGGGGCTGTTAATGTTAAAATTAATTTACATTTAGTATCGGCCCGTCCTGTCTTCGCACGGTTATGAAATTTACATATAAACCTTCCTCTTCAATCACTTCATCTGTTAAAAACACTTTATCAAAATCCGTTGTATGGTTTTAAAGATTTAAGCATACAAAGGGACATAGGGACAGAGGGAGCGACTTTGTTTTATACTGGCCGTGACTTCGTATGCATGCTATTTATTTTTAGTCGTTAATTAAGTCAAAATGTAAAAGTTGTAATGTTTAAATTCACAGACTAATATAAAATTTTACCCCTATTACCCTTTAGAGGTTGATTTTTTGAAGACAGATTCTAAGCGAAATTAGTTTAGTTGTTTTATATTTGCTATGTTTTATAAATTCAGAATTAAACTAAATAATACTAATAATATTTCATGATTCCAAACAATCACGTCTCTGTTAAAAAAAGTATTTTAAGCCCATGTCCACGAAGAGGTAGGCGGAGGCACAACCAGGGCACCCACGACTAGCCGAAGACACTAAGTCCTACAATGTGACAGGTGGCAAGCCTATCACCAACCGGACATTCATCCAATCCCGAGCAACATTTTTTTTATTAGAAAATTGGAAAACCGGGACCCGGGACCCGGGACCTCATGCAGTCAAGTCCAACAACTGTACCGTTAGACCACAGAGGCAAACACTGTTCACGACATAAAATAAATATAGACTTAATATTTATAAATAAGTTGATAAGTAAAAATAATTAATTGTTCAGTAAACATGAAAGTTAGTTGTTAATACACGTATATTTTAGTAAAAAATAAGCAGGTACTTGTCAGTAGTTTTCGCGTGTGAAAGAAGTAATATAAAACCGGTCATTGCATAAACCGACACATGCGGTTTGGTGTACTTATTCCTGATGCAAAGACATTGGACAAGAACATCTTTATTACCGCAAGATATGAAACATTCTCTGATGTAACACATTATATGAGCAAGTCAGGTGGGTTCATCGTTCTTAGCTGTCAGTTATAAAAATAATGTTAAGCATATTACCTGGAAATATATAGAATTATATATATAATTCATTTATATATAATCATATAATATATAAAATCAGTTATATATATTTTCATTCATAATCAGATAACATCAAAAGTCAAAACGATTACACCTTACACTGATAGGTGTATGCCAGTTGGGCTAAATTAATCTCGACACCTTAAATCAAGTTAGATTAATTTTCTAATCTTTGAATGTTTCTATTAAATTATTTACCACGCGGCTCAGGTTCCCAACGGGGGCAGGCATTTGTGTGATAAACACTTACAGTAGTACTATTTAAATTATGCGCTTCGGCTATATTCTATATTATATACTATATAGAGTTGTTATTACACATAATCAATAATTTCGCTTAAATTTAGATAAGGTCAGTCAATTTAAAAATAAAACCATAAAGTGTAAAAAGAGTAAAAATGTATTAAGCCGAAGCGTATATTTTATATAGTAGTACTGTAGATCATAGATGCCTATATTTCCTGGTCTGTGTGATTATAAAATTTATTCTGCATTTTGTTTAAGTATTTCTATGTATTAGTATTTCTGACCAGCACCCACAACATAAACATGTTATTTTCTTATTTTGGAGTTAGATTAAATTTGTTTGACTTGTCCAGGGATATTTATCTAATTACATTTAATCAATTTCCTAAACATTTAAAGTAATAGGATGTTCAGGTCGCTCAGTTTTAAAAAGTACGACTGTAAACATTAGTTTGCATCTGTCTAGAGTGTAGGAGTAATGTAAATTTAACAATAACCGGAAGACAGAAAGAAAGTTTCCTCCAAGATTACCTTTGTTAGAGTGCGTGTTTAGAACCGTCTAGAATGTCTTTGAAACTAACAATAAAAACGTCTCTTCACGCCGATATCTCCGAAGCGGTTGGCAGAGGCACAACTACTAGCCGAACACACTAGTCCCTCAATTTGATAGGTCGCAAAAGCCTATCGACAACCGAGCAGATATCCAACACCGGGCAACGTTATTTTTATTAGAAAATTTAAAATAAACATTGTCAATTTTTTTTATTGCCCGAACCGGGGATCGAACCCGGGACCTCAAGAAGTCAAATCCAACGCCGGACTGCTAGACTGGAATCCTGAAAGGTTGACAAAATGAAGTTTCATTCTCGCTTGTAATTTTATAATTCGAACAAAATATGTGATATACCCGGAAATTCTTATTTTGTTATATTTAGATCTGTTTTAATAAATTTGACTACCATTTTATTGTTTTCATATTATCTTGTTGAAAGATGATATAATAACACATTTACTATCGCATGATGGTAATTGAGTAGGATATAGGCTACTGTTTGCGCTACCAGTTAAGCAACAAGCAATTACTCACGATTAAAACATGAGCGAGAAGTTTAATATCAGTAAATTGTAGTAATAGACAATACTTAAGGCTTTTTAGACTCTTCAGTTCAATATCTCTAACGAAATCGACATTATTTTCTGGAATTTCTTCATTGTATAATTCTTTTCTGCAGTTTTCAAGGTTCTGGGATATGTAGAATATATTCCTACTGAAAGTAGTTGCTTCTAAGCAGATGGTAAGATGCAAGCGACAGTTCGTTTCTTACTAATACCGTTACCATGACTAGGAAAAACCGTAGTCAGTGTAGGTAGTGTTTTAGTTTGACTTATGTCAGTGTGTGTGTCAGTGTGTATGTTTAGGGCATTATAAATTTTAAAAGGATGGATCGATTTTAAAGTGGTTATTGGTTTGAAAGCTGACGTGATATCAATGGTTCTTAGCTACATTACAGATAGGTTTTGTCGGGGCTATTGAAAATAATCTGCTTGACTTTTAATCTCTTAAAAAAATACGAGTTAAGTGATACGTATAGTATGATGCAGCTTTGCCATAAAACGTTCTAAATCGGTCACGTATTGACCAATACCTCATCCAACGTTCAGAGAAAATCCATGTTGCACGATGGAACGTAACAAAGACATCAATGGCACTTTCATTTTCTATACGTAACAGGTCTCACGGCTTGGTGACCACGCACGATGTATTACCGTAAAGTGGTATTAGGGGTGTGGCCATTAGTTCACATACAAGTGTTGGCGGACTCGTCTGTGTTTCTATTATTTATTTTGTTTACCATGGAAAACACAAGAATGAAATGATAAATTCAATGGTTGTGTATGCAATCAAAAAACTTGTATAGTGTGGTGTGACCACTTCGCTTTATCGATTTAGCAATTTTCTTTTTTTCTTTCTTTCTTTAGGTTTTGGCCTTCACGTTAGTATTTAGCCATTAGTCAAGTAGAAATTTGCATAACATTTTATATCAATTTCAATTAATTTTAATTAGTCATCAGTCATAAGTCGTCAGGAAGTCATGTCAGGCTCTTGGGTAAAGCGGTAGCCTTTTAACACAAGCTCATGAATGAGATTTGGCGGCAATGAGGAAATACACGATACGCTAATTTCTTCATGATTATTTCATTTTTGCACTTTCACTGAACAAAGTTGTACAAAATGCCACCAAAATTGACTAATTTCACTAAATATCAACACGAAATTCAATAATTATGAAAAAACTTCGACCATCTTTTCTCTCGATGGCGCCAAAACTCGAGCAATTTTCTTAAGAATAAAAATGTTCTTCGAGTTCTAATAAAGAATTGATGATTTTAAATTTGAAGAGAATTGAAAGAAAAAGAATTTTGAAATTGGTTTTAATAAGTTTTGATTTATGCTGTTATTTAAACCTTTGTGGTTAAAATGCAGTTTTAAAACTTGATTGTAACTTATTCTATTTGGAATTTAATCGCACGAAAACTTTAAAAACCCAGCTTCGATTTTATCAAATTACACAAATATTAATTATTCTGGAATTCATCATGCAGATGCAGACTCCGAAGTACGCTCTTTCAAATCAAAATCAAATTTTGAAATCAGTTCAGAAATGACTGAGAAATCGGATAGTGGTAATAAAATCGCTTGATGGTAATAAAATATGGAAGTCGAATAAAATATGGGATCCTCCTTTTTATGAAGTCGGTTAGTATGACTATCCAATATCCATACATTTAAGTAATTAAACTGACGAGTAAATTCTTGACGTTGTACATATTTAAAAAATGGTGCCGGCGGCTAAATAGGGACAGCAGTTGTGTTCTGCATTTTTAGAATTATTCTGTCTGCCTGTATGATGATCATGATCCACGCCGAATCTACTGAACCGATAGTAATGAAATTTGGCTGATACAAGCTTTATGCTCCGCTGATTGGAAGGATACTTTTTATCCTACTCACTAGTGGGGTTCCACTGGTATAGGGATGAAAGTCAAAGTGTGAATTGGGCTATAATTCTTCAATGCGTAGTTAACTTAATTTTTAAGAATTAATTAATGTTTAAGAAATTTAGGAAATTTAAGGTACATGTTTTAAAAGTTGTCCCGTATTTTTTTAAAGTCACAAGTTGTGTAGTTTAAAAATTACAGACGTAACAACATCCACTATAAACTATCAAATCAAATAGTGTAGAGAATAATTTAAGCGTATTGGTCATCTTACATATACATACATATCTCCACGCCAAGTTTCTCTCCATGGTTGACAGGGAATATCGAGAGCTAATTTGTAAATTTGCCGGGTCAGCTAATTGACCATAAAAAAGTAACCATTTTTTAATGCTACAATGTTACAAAATGCTTTTTTGTTCATCATTCGTAACTTTTGTATGCTTATATATAAATATTTACGAATGTTTTATTGTACGTTTAAAAAAAACAATCAAAACGATTTTATCGAAACAACATTAAAATCCTAGAGAATCAAGTTAGTTTAAACACACATGATATAATGGTGACAATTCTGTTGAACACCAACAAAACTAATTTTAAGTGTATGCTATATTTTTCCAATGAAAGAAAGAGATGAAACATTTTAAACAAATCAGATTAGGCTGGTCATGCCAACTCGAGATGTTTTTAATCAATTATTTCCGAAGAATAGATTAAAAGTTTTATTTAAAAATATTGTGTACAAAATAACCTGTCTGCACTAATCGTGTTTTGTCTCTTGATATTACTGTCGTTTAAAGAAGATATCGATGACTCAAAATTTAGTTAGTGAGTGTGCAGCAAAATTACTACCATTTATAATATTTGATAGTAATAGAAAGAGACAAAAACACTTTCAGTGCTCTCAGATTAGACTGTACATTTCTACAGAATTTTTATCTATTACTCCGAAAACATTAATTAAAAACGTCAAATGAACATGTTTCATACATCATAATCATCGCCAATATCTTACATCTTGAGTTTAAGTCTAAGTTAAGTATTTTCACGCCCCTATCCCCGAAGAAGTAGGCAGAGGCACAACCAGGGTACCCACGACTAGCCGAAGACACTAAGTCCCACAATGTGATAGGTGGCAATCCTCTCGCCAACCGGGCACATTTCCAATCCCGAGCAACATTTTTTTTATTAGAAAATTGAAAAACCCAATTTTCTTTTTGTTGCCCGACCCGGGATTTGAACCCGGGACCTCATGCAGTCAAGTCCAACATCTGAACCGCTAGACCACAGAGGCGATAAAAAGTCTAAGTTGCTCTAAGAGTGCAAATTATGAGAAGAATAGGGATTATTAACAAATTTTGTAGATCTGACTCTGTATTGGTATTGGTATAATAAAATGAAATAAAAATTATGAAAGAAAATGAAACTAATTTATTTGAAGAATATGTGTCAAGAAGTTGTTACAAAACACTTAAGCCTACCAACTTACATGATTCTACTACAGTATGCTGCCCAAGGTAAGTTTTAGAAGGTAAAGAAGTTTACCGCAATGCAAGTTACTCAAAATTGCTAGTCTTCAAACATTACAAAATTCAAAAGGAGATATTCTAGAAACACATCTAGGATAAAATACTTAAGCCTACTTTTTAAGAAAAAAAAAATATTTATTTGCTAATTATTCACATGTCAAGTTTCATCTTTAGATCTTCCAGTAAAAATTTAAGCCCTACGTCATTGAATTGTTTTGTATTGTAAGTTTGGGATGACTCCATACTCGAGTGGTAATATAATAATAAATAATAAATATTCCTGGACAAGTTACACACATTGAATCTAGCCCCAAAGTAAACGAACTACATGTTTGTGTTATGGGTGTTAGTTAACGATTCAATACATATAAATACTTAAATAAAAACCAGTTTAAATAAAAAAACACCCAGACCTGGAAAATGCAGACATCTAAATGTTCATTACGCAAATGCCTGCCCCCGTTGGGAATCGAACCCGAGCCTCGCGGTTAATCGAAGTAGTTAGGCGTGTACGCTAGCCACTCGACCAACGAGACGGTCAGTCTCACGGATTAAGATTTCTGGATTATAGCTTGATAGTAAAGTTTTGTAACGATTTGCCCTGAATTGGTATCCTCACCTCAGCTTTTACTGTAGCCATAACGTTAGTACTGATCATTTTAGTCTTACACCTTAGAGGATGAGGAAGGCAGTAAACTAATTTAGGCAAGACTTCAGCCTATGTTGGCAACAGTGTTTATTTCTGACCAACAG
>NJDC01000472.1:416298-452557 GCA_002245475.1 Calephelis virginiensis
ACTTGAGTGGCTGGGCGCACATTAATCATTTAATGAACACAAAAATATAATTCCTCTTTTGGACGTCTTTCATATCTTATTTATCTTCCCTCGATTTTCTTTGTCTTTTAAAAAAAATTTGAGGAGTTAATTGGTAATAAAAGTTACTTTCATTTGTTAATATTTTTCGTTTAACTTTATACAATTTAAATCATTAAGTTTAGTGTAGAACCGTGCATAAATAAGCTGTGTCGAAGAATTCGTTTTTGGTGACTAGTTCTGTCGACGATTTGCCCGAGAAAAAATCATTCTGTCAGTAAAACATTCGTAGAGGAAAAGTCCTGTCGTCGAATCTCTCATATAAGAATCATTCTGTTGCGAAACGTTAATAGGAGAAAGATAGATAAGAACTTGTAAATGAAACATTTTGTCGGCGAATCATCATGCGGAGAAACGTATGTCGGAGAACCATTTCAGAATCGTTTTGCTATTAGTGGCCAATTGCTTTTATTGATAGGCTAATCAATTGTTCAGTTCTACCGGCTGACCTACCTTCTGGACCGGAACATGTCACACTTATGTTGGCGGCAGAAATATGTAAGGCGGTGGATCCCTAATAGGGCAAATTGCTGGACAGCGTACTACCACCAGTGCTCTTGTTAGTAATGTAGATCGTTACTAATAAGAACACTGTGACACATACTTGCCTCTTGCGGACTGCCTGGCATTGATACATATGGTCTATTCTACTTATCGGATCCAGACGAGCATAAGAAAAAGATACCGAAATATTTTCCAAGACCAATGCGGATAAACATAAATGTGTGGTTCCAATATTATCTTAATACGACAAAAATTACAAAACAAATTATTTTATTATTCAAAGTAGTATGTACTATATTAAAACAATAGATATATTGTAATATGAAACTAAACTGTGTAAAGATCTCATGTAATATTTCCCAATAAGAATTAGTTCCGTGGTCTAGCTCCCAGGCCTCTGGCGGCCAAGCACGGTCGCACGTACGTAGTTTCATTTAATATTATAATTATTACAACATTCATTACTTCATCTTAATGGCTTCTTACGAAGGATTAAAGATTTTTAAAGTAAGCAAACAATCAGACATATTTCCTGATTGTAATAAAATACAGTCACACGTGTGCATAGAACACAAAAGGTGGTAGTAGATAATTGCACACATGAGGTACAGCTGATAATTCTGTTGCGTGTATGTTTACCAGCCATTTAATCATTCAGGTCACAACATGATATAACCAGTCATTTACAGATGTAAAATACGGCTTCATTTTGCTAATTCTGCGTAAGCAGGGAAATTACCGGCCCCTAGCTATAACTTCCTTGTTTTCCAAAGTTATGGAATCCATAACAAACTGCCAGCTCTTAAGGTACCTAGAGGAGTACCAGCAGTTAAATGGTCGTCAATACGATTTCCGTCGTGGTCGTTCAGCTGGTGATCTTTTGGTTTACTTAACACACTGATGGGCGCAAGCAGTCAAAAGCAAGGGAGAAGCATTGGCTGTCAGTTTGGACATAGCGAAAGCCTTCTATCGAAGCTCCCTTCTTACGGTCTTCCTGTGAAATTATGTACATGGATCACTAGTTTTTTGACGGGGCGTAGCATCAAGGTCGTTGTCGACGGTGTGTGCTCGGAGTCCAAACCTCTCAATGGTGGTGTTCCCCAAGGCTGTGTGATTTCTCCTGCTTTGTTTCTTCTGCATATCAATGACATGTTGCAAATTAGTGACACTCATTGCTATGCAGACGACACTAATGGGGAAGCCTTATACTTTGGCCGACATAATATATCACAGGAACATGTTATCGAGAGCCAGTACCAACTTGTGTCTAAAATTGACAATCTTTTGTCTGAAATTTCGTTTTGGGGCCAGCAGAATCTGGTGCAATTTAACCTTAACAAGACACAAGTTTGCGCGTTTTCCACTAAAAAGACTCCCTTTGTCGCATCTCCCTTTCTGCCATAGCCTGCATTGGTATACTCGGCGTTGGCATTTCGAGTAATGTTCAATTTCGTGGTCATCTGGAGGAGAAGGCTAAAATAGCCTCTAAAATACTTGGTGTGCTCAGTAAAGCGAGACAGTTTTTCAAGACGAATTATAACTTACAACTATATAAAGCGCAAATTCGGCCTCATATGGAGTACTGTTCTCAACTTTGGGGCTCCACAGTACCAGCTGCTCCCGTTTGACCGCATTCAAAGTAGAGCAAATCGAATTGTCAATGACCGGGTAATTACTAATCGGCTTGATTCCTTAGCGTTGCGTAGAGATGTTGGGTCACTCAATGTTTTCTACCGCATCTATCATGGGGAATGCTCCGAGGAGTTGTTTGGTTTAATTCCAGCCGCTGATATCCACCTTCGGACATCGCGTCAGAGCTTAAGGTATCATGCCCATCGTCTCGATGCGTGGCGATTTACAACCGGCGATTACGAAGACATTTTTTACCCCGTATAACACCTTTATGGAATTAGTTACCGATGGCGGTATTCCCAAGCGATTATGACTTAGGAACCTTCAAGAAAAGAGCGTACTCATTCCTTAAAGGTCGGCAACGCATCTGTGATACTCCTGGTGTTGCGGATGTCCGTGGGCGGAGGTGATCACTTTCCGTTAGGTGACTCACTTGCTCGCTTACCTCCTCTTCTATAAAAAAAAAACTGTTATGGCAAATGACAAAGAATGTGACTAGCCCAACTAACGTTCCCACCGCCCACCATCGCGACCACAACACGAATGTAGGAAGAGCTCGTGAAATAATATAAATTTTATGTTTTTCGCATTTTATATTATTTCCCGACCTATTATTTTATTCGTGGAGGACGGTGGGAACGTTAGTTAGGCTTGTCACATTCTTTGTCACTTGAAGGGCTATTTGCCACAACAGTTACACTGCTCACGTGGAGGAATTACGAATAAAAGGCTTATTTTACATCTGTTTTAATGGATTTCCGCAAAGTAACGCCTGTTTCAATAAAATTTACGTTAAGTTTATTTCTATTGTCTAAGGAAGTGGTACCCATCCAGCCTAGTAGTCGCAAAACTCTTCCGACTATATTGTTTCGCTTTTTCCCCGTGTTGGTTTGGGTCTTTTATAAAAACGACCATTTACCGTTTTGGTTGTCAGCGCAAATGAGGCGAGCGTAGCTCAAATGGGTTACTACCAATAAAGACACTAGTGTGTAGTGTTACTGACTACTGACTATATCTTCAGTCATTCCTATATAAACTAAACGTATTATAGATGGGTGGGTCAAGAAATATATCACAGTAAAAAATCGCCAAATCAGTACGTCAGCGGTTGCCAAGCATATTTTGGCAACTGGGATTAATCACTGGATTCATCATTTTTAGGATTCTTCTAAAATAGGTGTACAAACTTTAGGACAATGTTAAGCACGTCTAACACAAGACATATACATAAAAACGTTACAAAAATGACTGTTTATTTTTACCCATAGCACTTAATGCCTATAAAATAAATACATCCATTTCAAATAAATAGACTTAAACATCAAAATCAGACTAGGAAACTTTTATAGGAAACAAACTCCCATACGTGGGATGTTAAAAGGGCAAATCTGATCTTTCAGCGAGTTCATTTTACTACTTACTTTATTTTAATCGCGGTACTTTCTATGTGGATATGTTTTGTTACGTAAACACTGTCCAAAAATTTTAACACCTACTTTGGAAGGCCAAACAAACAAAAAAATTCATTTGAGAGTGTGGCAAGGCTTGGAATATCACCAACTTGTAATCTATTAACTGAAAAAATGAAACTGCGTAAACAGGACTATGAAAGGTTAAAATACGTTCAGTGTTATGTGTAGGCTAATTCAATATAATGGACATTACAGCTAGAGGGTAGATATAATTCCACTTCTCTGACACTTGAAGACGATCTTGCAGATCCAGTCAACTCGTGAGCACAAATTATATAGTAATATATATACTAATACTCGTGACTACTAGGAATACAACTGGTACACGTAAGCCCCAGTAACCCCTATAAGCAAGTCCAAATACGCGATAAAACCCAGTAATAAACTCATAAATTTTGTAATTATAGAACGCGTGAATTTAGACCATATTATATTGAATTTGTTTTAGCGAAAGAGCTATTTAATAAAAGAATTTAGTTTATTGTAAATTATCGATTGTAAACTTTAATTATAGGAATCATAGAATATGTTTTAGAACTCTAAGTTGTTCATTAGGAAATGAGTTCAACGATACTGACGCTCACACTAGCACGTTGTACGCATGTACATATCATTCAACATATTATTAAGATAATAGTGCTAAAAGAAGTTTTTTACTCTTAAAATGAAAAAAAAAACTAAATAAGAAAGCTTTATTTAAAAAAATGAGCTAAAAATGACTCCGTTAATTATTCATTTTCAAACTTATTGTTCCTTAGGCAAAATACTCGACTACAATACGTCCACATACTTTGTTTCTTATTTTGTGGTCTAGTCTTTTCTTATTTATTTCAGATCTTTACAAACACTAGTGACAGGACAGATACCTTCACTTCATTGTGATTAATGATAATAATGACTCATTCATCGCAGAACATTGTGAAGAGTTCATTGAATGATTAATTGTGTGTAATGAGCTTTATTTAGTAGAAATATGAGGTTCACACGAGAGAAGCAGTTGCTCAATGGGCACAATGTCATTGTGGTTGCTGCCAATAACACAAATACGACAATAGAACTACATATAATTAAAAATACAGCCTCGAAACGAGGCTGTATAATATTTTATTTGAAACTTCTATATATTTATAAATGGGAATAATTGTGGAAATACTTGTAAGTGTACATACATTTCTGGTATTAAGAGTATTATACTAATCAAGTCAGTTGTTCTCAAATTTGCTGAGTAAGTTTTTAAGGAATTTTAAGTGATAAGATATTTTTTGTCCCCATCAGTCAGCGTATCTTCGTGGAATAACAAACTTGAATACTTTAAGCCAAGTAAAACTGCGATATAAAATTTACTTCAGTTTCAACAAGTAAGTCATTTAGGTTAAAAAAATATTATTTTCCCAGATGTCATCATCAAATTCTGACTTTCAAAGGGACCACCACGAAAGTACGCTCCTTCAAATAAAAAAATATTTTTTTTAAATTTTTTCAGAAATAATGGAAAAATCGATTAATATACACAAACAATATAGGAGTCGAACATATCTGACTTTATAGTTAAAAGCAACTAGGAATTAATATTTTGTGATATAAATACGTCATATGGTAGTTATTTGAATATTTTTCTAAATTGTTAGTTTATTTTTATTGGCATGTATTTGAACTAAGGCTGAATTGATTTTGTTAAAATTTATTTTATTTAAACTTTATTGTACGCAAATAAAATTTATGAGTACAAAAAGCGAACTTAATGCTATATGCTAAATTTGTGTGTATATTGAAATGGGTTTTTAGATGGTTTAAAGCTACGATTGAGTCCGGCAGGTGGATGTTGATGTCTGACTAAATTAAATATAAAAATCTAAAATAAGAAAATTTGCAGCTAGGTTGTTTAAATTTGGAATTTGGAATGTTTACAAACGGTAAATATTTTTTTATCCTTCCTTTTCTTTGTCTTATATCCAAGCCTTCCCATCGCACCCTCAAATACATCAAAACCTTTGGTATTTAGGTATTGAGATGTTTAAAGGGATCAACAATTTGATAACCTATAAATAAGCTGAGGTCTTTAGCTACTTTGTTAAGATATTGTTAAACTCAAACTCAAAATCTATTTATTCACGTAGATCTATACAAAGATTCTTGTGACGCGTCTATATAATTCTAAAAACTACCACCGGATCGGAACGAGGCCACACAGAGAAGATCCGGCGAAAGAAACTCAGCGGGCTTGTCTTTTTCTCTTATGAATAAAATTCACAAAAGTGTATTACAGTTAATTAATTTGTATAGATTGTATAAGGAGCAATTAATCCCAAGCATTTCTGTCTTGTAAATATTCTGAAATCTTCCGTCTTATACCCTTTTCCAAACAACTTAGATTTAATACATTTTTTAAATTTATTAAATGGTAAGTCTTTAATATGCTCGGGAAGTTTATTGTAAAAACGTATACATTGGCCCATGATAGAATAACTGATTCTGTGGAGACGAGACTTATGCACCACAAGATTGTTTTTATTCCTCGTGTTTACCGCATGTACATCACAATTTTTCTTCAACGAATTCGTTTTTTTTTGGACATCAGTCATTAATCAGTAATGACCGCTTCGGTGGTGGAGTGGCTAGCGTACACGCCTAACTTCACCGACTAACCGCAATGCTTAGGTTCGATTCCCGTCGGAGGCAAGCATTTGTGAGATGAACATTTGGATGTCTGCACTTCCAGGTTTGGGTGTTTATGTTGTAGGATATTTTTATCCCGCTGAACCTCTTAAGGTTCTCGATGGGTTTACTACCAGAAGAGTCAAAGTCAAAATGGAAATTGGGCCGTAATTCGTTAACGCGTCTTCTGATTTTTTTTTGTTTCATACTGCTTGTTCTTTACAGATTATCCCGTAATTTCCTAAGTCTTAAGTTTGTAATTTACAAATTACAGACATAACAACATTTACTATACAGTGATCAAACAACTCTGGAATGTACAGAAACATTTGAACGTACAAGTCATCTTACAAATATATGTATATGTAAGATGGAGAACCGACACCAATGTGATAGTCCCTCAACACTTCGAACGGTTACGTATTAATTTCAAAATATTTAAGTAACACTTTTTATAATTAATAATTTTGAAGTAATTTCCCGTTTTTGACAATTTGAAACATTCATATTTATTATTAGTATTGCCTTATATGCGAGGAGAGTATATCTGTACCTACAGTCAGTACATACATACATATCTTCACGCCAAGTCCCTTACGGGGTAGGCAGAGAGTATCGAGTGCCAGACCTCACGATCCTGACAAACCAGTCTTGCTTCCTTCATATTCATAACCCATTTCATACAAAGTCTTGACACCACCCTCGGATAATATCCGATTGATCTGATCGTGAAATGTCAGCCTTGGTCTCCCCGGGTACCTACATCCATCCACATTCGCATTGTATATCTGCTTTGTCAATCTTTCATCTGTCATTCTTTCCACATGACCGAACCAGCGGAGCATGCCCTTTCGCATTTTAACACCAACACTTTCTTTCAATAATACTATACTAATGTACAGTCAGTACTGTACATTTTATATGTAGACAGAGATTTAATTCTCTATTACCTACTCGTACTTACTCGTATTATAATACTTACCAAATAGGAGCGTCATATATAAAACTGTTTTAATCGCAATCACGATCTTTTGATATTGTTTCGAATTGCTTAGATATGTTCATGGACACATCTTCAAGGTAAGGCAGAGAGTATCAGTATCGGTATCAAATGGCAAATGAACGAAGTTCACCGGATCGGCTAGTAAGTAATAATCAACACAAATTGATCAAACCCCCGTGTTGATCAGGGTAGCCTGTGTAGAATAGATCATCTGCCTTTCCTACTAGGCAGCTTGTAAGAGGCGAGTATACGTTGATGGGTCATTACCATCAAGACCATTGAAGGTCGAGTGCTGTGCAGCACTTACTCGTTTAGGGATTTACCACCTTACCTATTCCTGCCGCCATAACGACCGGACCACACAAAATTGTGTGCACAAGCCACAGGACAGCGACGCAACTATAACTTCTGTGTTGTTTAATAGGCTACAGTTACTCTTACCATCAGGAGAGCTGTGTGCTTGTTGCTATCTTGTTATATAAAAAAACCAATAGTGTGAAAAAATTACGTAATGATTATTATTGTTACTCTATGACACTAACTTAAAAGATGCATTGAAACTTATGCGAACTTGAGCTTTGCAGAGGATTTATAGAATTATAAATCCTTACAAACTACTGTCTACGGGTCTTGATAAAAGATATCTCCCTCCCTCATTTCACCAATTGTGCTTATTTGAAACAGCAACTCCAACCATTTTTTATACGTTGTTAATTTTTTCACCAATAGAACTGGAAGGACTTGGTCCTACCAACTCAAAAGTTATGTAAAAGCTGAGATGCAGGTTGCTGCTTGTTATTCATACACATTATACTTATAACTTATCTAAAAGTATTTCTGTGGAAATAACCTCCTTTTATGCATGTTTTTATAGTTTGATGCTTTTATTTCCTATACTAATAAAAGCCATACAACACATTATAAAATAAATTAACCTAATTAGGGCTCAACTAAAAACATTAAACTATAAGGTATATTAAGTTAATTCTGAATATTCTCAACGACCTCGTCATGACCTTTTGTTTAAGCAAGCTTACATTCCAAGCGGGTTAGGATTTCCTAAAGTTCATTGTAATGGTTTTCATATATTTTGTATTTTATTCAAATGTTTATAAGTACTTCTGTTGCAAAATAACGCTAATCAGTAAGGCGGCGAAGGAAAACATCTTTAGGAAACTCGCTAATTTGCAATTTTTCGTCACATCTTTCCAAGTAAGATGAACGAAACTAGTTTATAGATGATGTTTTTGCATGCTTTGATAAAATTAGTTGGGATTAGTCCTTGGGACGATTCTAAATAATTTTTTTCTTGTGTGGTATATTTTTAAGTTTTTTAAGTGTCATTATAACGAGTTACTATAATAAAATTTTAAAGAAATAAGCAGTTTTGATGCAACATTAAGAAATAAGATGTTTTGTTTCGGCAATTTTTAGAAATAACCCTTCTTGTTTCGGCACTCCTATAAGCCTTTGGGCGTTCGTCCACTGCAAGGAATTTTACTGTCCTGTAGACCGAGTTTTTGCGGACCGATATGTCATGAAAAACATGGCATGTGCACATAATTACACTACGATTGAAGAGTTTTTTGGAAAGTCGGCAGATGCTTGCTTTATAACTTTAGGTACGTGCGAAGACGTAGAAGACAAAAAGAATTTTGAGTTCATCCTCTTATATACCGTATACACCAAGCTTTAGCGAGATACATAACGCGTTTCTGATTTGATTGAAGATGTATTTACATACAAAAAACCGGCCAAGTGCGAGTCGGACTCGCGCACTTTGCTACGTATTTTCAAGTTTCCGTATTAAATAAATAAATAAGCCCTTTTGAAAAGTATAATATATAATATAATACTTAAATAGTATAACTAAATATTAACCTGAAATAAGCTACGTTGTTGCGGAAAACATTTTTTATGTCCAATTCTGTTCGAGAAATAAATATTTTAGAACGGAACTCCTTACCTAATACGATGTGAGTACACACGAAGTGCCGATTGGCATAAAAAAAGAGATTAAAATTGAAAACCCGAAATGAACTGTTTTGAAATACTCTAATGTAATTTACTAAACTAATTATAAATTTTAGAATTTTTAAGAAATCTTGTTTACATATAAAAAATACAAAGTTTTTTTTACGAAAAAACAAATACAAAATCTTTTTATATTACTATCCATTAAAATCGGTGCAGCTGTTTTCACCTGAAAATGGAATATATATTACATGTATTTTTATTTTAAAACGAACATGTATATTGTAGAGAACAGATGTAATCAAAGTTCATTAATCACATTTGTTTAAATAAATAGTTATAACATCCGCAGCATTGTATCAAAGGTAACATTATACACAAGGTCTTTATAGTAATTCGTCTTTGTAATCTGCCCACATTAATGTTATCTCCAAATACTTAATCATCGGTTGCCTCTTCTAAAGATGACGTAGGTCTCTATTAGTTTTACATTCTGAGACACGGTGGAAATATCATCACAATCATCATTTCAGCCGTCGACTACTTTTACGCTATGGACAGTAAATCTGTTTGGTATTTGCTATTAAAAACAGGCTCCCCCAAATGTCAACGTCATAGTGCTAGGGTTCATATGAAAACCACTTGGGCAGTCAAACCAAAGAATTTATGTTTCACTTCAAGCTTATAACTATTTTCATGTAAATAACTTAAAAATTGTTTAAGTGTTTTAGCCGCCAAAGAATATAAATAATATAAATAATTTAACTACCAAGTTTATTAGAATTGATAGAATCGGAATAAATTTATATCAATATTTTAAGGCACATTCCAGTAAATCGATCTCTATTTGAATATTATTTAAACCAATAGATTATGTTGTTACTACTGCAAATTTAGCTTTTGATTTAGTTGACACATTATATTTTAACAGTACACACATCGGTAAAATAGGATTAAAATAACGCAAGGAAAAAATATTTAGTTTAATTTCTTTGAATTTTGCCAGGAAATAATTCAAGTTTAAAATTCGTAAACCTAATTTAATTTATTTTTAAAAAATGGCCCTGATTCAACCTACATGCTAATTAGCTAATATTATATCAACTTTAAAAACAAAAAAAAAATGCAGCAATATCACAAAATCTGTTTAGAAGTTGTGATGCCACCGACATACACACACACACACATAAACACACAAATCCAACTTACTTTTTCCATCGGAGATTAAAAGTCAACAGTTTTTATTTTAATTGTTTCAGTGTGTCTAATAACAGTCAACAAGCACGAAACTAAAAAGTTTATTAAACTGTGATAAAGCTACTGTGACTTCATCTTAATACAATTAACGAGGTCATGTTTAGCAAAATAATGCTGGTATTTAAATTTTAAGAGTGTACATTTCATAGTAAGCAGTTTTTTGGTGTTTTATATGTTAATTAATCGCCTCTGTGGTCTAGCGGTCCGGGTGTTGGACTTGACTGCATGAGGTCCCGGGTTCGCATCCCGGGTCGGCCAACAAAAAGAAAATTGGATTTTTCCAATTTTCTAATAAAAAAAAATGTTGGTCGGGATTGGAAATGTGCCCGGTTGGCGATAGGCTTGCCACCTATCACATTGTGAGGCTTAGTGTCTTCGGCTAGTCGTGGGTGCCTTGGTTGTACCTCTGCCTACCTCTTCGGGGATATGGGCGTGAAGATACTTCTATGTGTTAATTAAATGACCTTTCAAATAAAATTCTAACTTCATCCACTAAAAAATCATCCATATTTACTGGCTATCTGTACTTATAATAAAGAAGAGTGAATTCTTTTTTATTTTGCAGAAAATTTTTCTTTCTTTCTTTAGGATTTGGCCTATACGTTAGTTTTTTGCCATTAGCCAAGTAGAAATTTGCATCAAATTTTATATCAATTTTAATTAATTATAATTAGTCATCAGCCATAAGTTGTCAGTAAGTCATGTCAGGCTCTTGGATAAAGCGTTGGCCTCATAACTCAAGCTCATGTAATGAGATTTGGCGTCAACGAGGAAATACACGATACGCTAAATCATTGATTTCACTTAACAAAATTGTACAAAATGCCACCAAAATTAACAAATTGCACTCAATGTCAACACGAAATTCAATAATTATGAAAAAAATTCGACCATCTTTTCTCTCGATGGCACCAAAACTCAAGTATATTTGTAGATTATTTTCCAAGTTATCAGTTTAGTCTTTTAGAAATTATAGACATAGCAACACTGAGTATAAAGTGATCAACTTATTTCAAATCCCAAATGTAATAAGATTATTAGAACGTATTGGTTATCATACGTATACATATACCTCCATGCCAAGTGCCCTTTTAGGATCGGCAAAGAGTATTGAAATTTATTTATTTATTTGCTGAATATGTGTCTTAAAAGCTATTAATACCAACATATTCTACCACATTGTGGTATGCAAATATCTTTAAAATTACACAAGTTTACTTTTAAGATTTATAACATATGTTTGAATATTAGAACCAAATTTTAAAATATCATTAGTTGTAACCCTAACGACCATAAGCTACCATTGATATTGATTGCCAAGTGAACGAAATTCGCGGGATCGGCTAGTTAATAATTAGTAGTAGGTAATAAATAATTAGTATATGCACTTGGTAAATGGGCATTGTTGCCGCTATGTCAAAGTGTTTAGATTATTATCTTTCTATAGTTTGTATTCATTTGTTCAATACAATACCTTTTGTTTACGACACCTGGTTTCAGATCAGATCCGAATATATTTTTTCATACTTCGTGTTGGTCTGAATCATTAAATATCGTAGATTTCTGCAACAACTTAGATACCCGTTTTTTACAACTGATGCTGGCACCCTGATAAACTGGTCTCCCTAGCAAACTTATATATCACAACTTCAAGTAATATACAGATATCATTAAGTCAAATTCCTTAAACAGATAGTATCAAGTACCAAAAGTTACAATCCTTGCAGATCTACTTAGCTTCATATTCAAAACTTTTTTCATACTACCAAGTCAGTCTCAGAAACTTTGACCCTTGACACCACCCTCGGATTCACCTTCTACACGAGCAATTACACCTTTTCCACGGCGTTGAATACAAATTACTCCTACGTTGTACTTATCTTCAATATACAAATATTCCGTGGTATCGTAATGTAATAAAACGCTTAAAATTTCATTCAGATGATTCATCAGTTAAAATATTTGATTAATCAATGAATTGTATGCAAATTAGAATCGTGCAGCATCAATTATTATCTCCTCAAATTATAATGTCTTCAAATGTCCAATTTTTTATACAATTGTAGAAATCAAAAGTCAAAACAAGTCTGTTCCGGGAAGCTTTTATTTGAAAAAAAGTAGTAATAGGTAGAAAGCTCATTCAAAAGGTATCCGCTGCACATACGCACCGTATGTGTCAGTACGTCTTTGTATGATAGCTCTTAGCTGGTATTTGGCCCTGTTATGCAGGATGACCGGCTATCCGACTCTCCAAATCTAAATACGATATTGTAATAAGGTTGTAATATTCTTGCGTATTAAAGACTCTACAAAACTCTATGTGACCCTACCAAGTATTGCAGCTTAACCTTTAATGGTTAATTTAAAACAAATACTAAAATTAATTACAAAGTTTAAACCTCCGTTAAGTACAACATGAATATGTAGAATACAAATATACAAACAATGTCTATCTTGCTTCATGGTGCGTGTTTGTTAAAATTTAAAACTTCTATAGGCTATGCAAGCCATATTTTTATTAGGCACCTTTGCTGCGTTCCAGAGAACATATTTTGTAAAATTATAGTGTAAAGGCTTGAAGTTTTACGCTTATTAAAAGTAAGACACACTATTAAAAATATAAAAAAACTACAAACTAGGACTGGACTAATGGCCCCCCATTAGTCCAGTCCTAGTTTGTAGTTTTTTCATCATCTTAATGTGACATTATGTGACAAGGGGCAGGCGGGGATCGAAAGCCTTGTGACGTCACATTATAAAATTAGAACACGAAATTTATATGTGAACTAACTTCATTTACGTTAACGTTGGTCATTAGTTTAATACCAACAATCATCATAATGGAAACAACATTAAACATGCAAAACATTCTTTTACTTTCTCACTTTTAATGCAAAGCTGGAAATACCTATGTTCTTTATGTAAACAGGTTGGAATCCAGTGTAATAAAATACCAGCCATCATTCTACAAAAAAATGTATACATTTAGCCCATGGTTAATGTAGTTCATAAATCTGAGTTAACTTGCAATTAAAAACATAATGTCACAGAACTAAAGATGCCTAATTTGCCTAATTTTTTGTGGTAAGTTTGCAGTATTTTTTTTTATAAATAGCTCATTCTCAATTTAAAATTAGGACTTGGTATTTTGTATTTAGTTTAAGACAAAAAAATTTAATTTGCTTATGATATTGTTATATTTTTTTTGTAAATGCAAATAAAAATGGCAATTAAAGGTTGTTTTTATTTTAATTAAATAGGTACAATCAGCGTTCAAGTTTTTAAGTTAAAATAGCTGTTTTCTTTTGATTACTTTTAGATGCATGCATAAGTTTGAAAAATGTGTGACGTCACATTAGGAGGGACGGGGTTCTAAAAATGTCAAAGAGTTCTAAAATTTGCGTGACGTAATTTATGGATGGATGGATACTTTAAGTATTGACAGCATACAAAAACGGGAGTAATCATTAGTTTAAAATATTTCGTTGATGATTCTATCACAGTAACTGTTTCAGATACTCGTATTATTCATATATAAAAAGTATCTTCACGCCCATATCCCCGAAGAGGTAGGCAGAGGTACAACCAAGGCACCCACGACTAGCCGAAGACACTAAGTCCCACAATGTAATAGGTGGCAAGCCTATCGCCAACCGGGCACATTTCCAATCCCGACCAACATTTTTTTATTAGAAAATTGGAAAAATCCAATTTTCTTTGTGTTGGCCGACCCGGGATTCTAACCCGGGACCTCAGGCTGTCAAGTCCAACACCCGGACCGCTAGACCGCAGAGGCGATTACAAAATAATACTTTTATTATTTACTAGCTATTCCGGTGGAGCCATAGATTTATAGCCTGCCATAGATAGAGCCGCTGTCTAGTTTACGAAAGAAGTATAGGTATAAAATGCTAGAAAATTTGCATTAAACAATCAATTTCAAAAAATTATTTGTAAAAATTGGTCCAGAAGAAATAGTTGGAATTATTTTCCTGGAATAGATTCCATGGATACATACATGGATTTACGTTATACAGTTTCATGTGTATGAACATCATACATGAACATATAAATAAAGGTTCCCGTCATAGCATTTAAGTCAGAACCTGATTATGGAATCCTAAATAAACCAAGGACAACACTCAATTTATTACCAAATTTATTGACCGGCTCGTAGGTCGAGTGGCTAGGGTACATGTCTAACTACTACAACCAACCGCGAGGCTCGGGTTCGATTCCCGAGAGTAGACATTTGTGTGAAGAACATTTAGATGTCTGCTTTTAGAGACTGAGTGTTTAATAAATATATTCTAGTATCTCTTTAAGTATTTCTATTCATTAAAATCGTTGACTAGCATTATGACACAAGCATATTATTTGCTTACCTTGGGGTCAGTTTCAATTTGTGCAACTGTTGGTATACGGAACAACATAAAGAGTAATCTTTAAATTATAAATAATAAATAACAAGTATCCCTGGACAAATACCAACGTACCAACACAAACACAAATTGCGAAATTTTCATATCATCTGACATAATATCCTACGCAGATATTAATACAATTACTTACATACCTACCCCTCCAAAACTGTAACATGTCTGCTTATTTTTGAAATAGAGGTCAACTTTACAACAAACTAAAATATTATTTACGCAAACCCAATATTAACTCGCAGTGTCTATCAATAAACCTCCTAAGAACATTTAGTAATGCGAGTTAGTTGACCGTGAACTGAATATTCTTCACGCTGAGTGAATCTGTTCCACACACAATATTTACCGGATGAAACAGTTCATAGAAATGAACTGAAGTAACCGATTGAGGAATTGCTATTGTTACTTTTTCATCAGTGACGAAACAAAAAGTTCGGTTGCAGAATTTAAATATTGCATAATTTCGATGACATTTCAATAAAAAAATAATTAAAGCTTCGCGGCTCATAACTTTTAATTAATAACATGATTACATCAGAACTGTTCTCAAAGCAACTGCCAGCTCGTGTGACATGTCTATAGGCCCTGGCGCAATAGAAGATAGTAGTTTTATGTTAGTACATAGCTACTAATGCTAATCATGCGAAATTTCATATGTTTGTTTTTCTTTCACGTCGTAACGGTAAATTTGACGTTTTTTTGTATTTTGAGATAGGAAGCAGAAAGTGACAAATGCTATTTTTATTCCAAAAAATAAATGTGATCTCGCGGAAAAAGCACATAACTTTTATGCCTTTAAAATTGATACAACATATAAAGCCATTTTAATTTATCGGTTATTACAAATTATAATGTTATGATGTATATAATGTAATGCTTGCCACCTATCACATTGTGGGACTTAGTGTCTTCGGCTAGTCGTGGGTGCATTGGTTGTACCTCTGCCTACCCCTCGGGGATATGGGCGTGAAGATACTTTTTTATAATGTTATGATGGAACAACCAATTGTCAAGGTCTTGCGAGCACTATGGCTTAACCCTAATTGTAGCAATACTATGTAGCTTAATTTAAATTTATCCATTCACAAAAGAATTTTTTTTCGCCTCTGTCCCCTAATAATAAAATTAAGGTGGTAGTTATGTGCTTTACTTTAGTTATTTATTTAATTTCGTGTTCATGTTGAGTAAATTAAGTTAATTTTTGTGGATATTTTTTTGACAAATCACGCAATCGTTTAGTTTAAATACGTTTAGTAAGAAAATAATGTACGTATAGTATTTTCTCGTTTTCGCCAAAGCTCACAAGATGAATGATACAACATAGCACCGCTTCACCTGACAATTTGACTTAACTGGTTATAACGACTTATGACTTTAAGTTATTAAGCTATATAATATAATAAAGTTTGACTCAGCCCATCCCAAAAACAAAAACAATATATATTGAATTCTGTGTTTCGGTTTGCATTGTACGACAAACTTAGAAATGAAATCTTTGGTGCTTTCTTCAAAAAAATCTTACCATCAATAAATTAATCCGCCTTGTTGCTATATATATGTACTTTTATATTTATTACGCTTATACAAATACTTTGTGAATTTATTATTGTCAACGATTATTTTGTACGAATTTTTACCTGACTTCGAAAAAAGAGGGAGGATATATATTTAACTCCTATTTTTTATTATTTCAATCGGTTCCTCCGTTATTTCAGAACCGATTTTAATTTATTTATATCGTACTTCCGGGTAATCCGTTTGCAATCTACTCTATATCTAATGACGGAATCCCAAGCAGATCAAGGAAAACACTTAAGTTTTCATTACCTAGATGACTTACATAATGATTTTTTGTAATTTTAAATTATTCTGGAATGTACTCTGAAGTTACTAAATACCCTTTCTAACATGATAAACTAATGAACTAAGCTAACAAAATACTCACGTTTGTCTTTAAAAACGCATTTTTAAACAAAAACGTGAGTAATTTTTTTGTATTTTCTAAGTTAAGCATATTATTGGTTACCTTACACTCTAAAATATAACGTTGTAACGTTCATTATGAAAATCTCTTCTTCGGAAAGAAAGAAAAGGAAAGCAAACAAGTCGCCCCAATAAAGCTAAGTCTAAAGCTAAGTGATAGCTAAGTCGCCAAAGGTTATTAGGTTATTTTAAAATTATTGTGCGTTATAAAAATTCAGCGAGTAAATATTTAAGTAACAAGTAAGTCACATAATACAATAGTTTCTAAGTACAAGCGAACTCAACACATACAAGCTGCCTTGAATTCTAGAGATTTCTTAATTATTATTTAGATTAAAATGGCGGACAATTGTGTACTAGGAAAATTTCCCAGAACTTGTATTGTTTTCAAATGAATGCACTTGTGTAAAAAAATTTGCTGCAACTTTGTTATTACTCACTGAGTAATGTTTGAATAAATGTGCTAAGCGATTATAAAATTTAAGTTAAGTGTCTTGAAATCTTTTAGAAGTGTAGTGTTGTCCATATTAATATCATAAAGAGGAAAAGATTTGATTTCTTGTTTGTTTGAAATGAATAGGCTCCGAAACTACTAGACCGATTTCAAAAATTCTTTCACCTTTAGAATGCTACATTATCCTTGAGTGACATAGGCTATGTTACATCGGATCAGTAGAAGCCAAGTTACGCAGGCAAAGCTGCGTGAAACTGCTAGTATACAATAAAGCATCACTTCAACTAAGCCTCCTCATATGGATTTGCTTTTATGGTTGAAGTTGAATTTATGGATTTTGAAAGAGAACTGTACACATAGGCTTAAACAAGATCCAAAAAAAAAGACAAAAAGCGTCTTCGCCCCCTTATCCCCGAAGATATAGGTACAGGTACAACCAGGGTTCCCACGACTAGCTGAAGACACTTAAGTCATAGTCATTAAAACATACATCACATGTATGTACAGGCTGTATATGTGCTATATCTTTTATGAGATATTGATATAGGTAGGTATAAACTGTGACACCGATCTAACAATCCGACTTATCCAATCACTTCTTTACAAATGAAATATACATTAATACTAGCGGCCCGTTACGTGCTTCGCTACGTATAAACTGAAATATTTAAAAAAAATTGCTTTAATCGAAGCACTTCCAAAAAAATACAGCATTAATGACATAAAACAAAAAAAACAAAAAAGGAAAAAAAACACAGCACATTTCCCATCTAAAAAAATTCAATTTGACTGAAAAATACCAATTAACAAAATGATCCGCCGTTTATGCTTCAATTATAGTAGCGCAGTCGTTCGGACCCAATGTGAAACATTCCAAAATCAACTACTACTTATTATTAAAAAGACATTTTCCAGGGGACCAAATTGTGAATCTAAACCATTCTCGAATTCCTTAGAACACAGACTAAAAATTTCATCAAAATCGGTCAAGTCGTCAAGGTGGAGTTCAGTGACAAACACACGAGCACAAGAATCATATATATATAAAATATCTAGATAAAACATAGAACCACAATTGCAAAGTTTCCTAATTGTTATAGTAAATCTGAAATAATGAAAATGAGTACAGCTGGATATTTACTCGGCCGTGCAGGGTACAACCTTTTCAGCTTGTGGATAAGCTTTGTAAGGGGTTATTGGAAATTTTGAATTCTGTTTAAGGCGTAATGAGTTCTAACTGAACTCATAAAGTCTTAAACAGACTTCAAAATTTCAATAAAATTAATCGTTAATATTATTAACGAATCACTGCGTCAATGTTTATTACTTCATTTTTGCGCTTATTGACTCTTTTCTATGCCAGGTTTTACGACGACAAAAGATGAATGTTATTAGTTTGCTGTATATCTGTGTGTCTGCATTATAGCTCCTAAACGAATAGACCGAACTCGATGTGCAACTTTTTGTTTGCAAGCTGACTCAAACAAGATGGTTTTTAGTTACATTATGGATAGGTATTGTTGGGGGTTATTTATTATTTTTTCATTTCATAACTATGGTGAAAGTAATAGTGACTTCTAATCTTAAAAATTAAACTCAAAGCTTTTTTATATGCCAGAGGTCCCTGCTTGTCGAGGGGTTGGCGTACGCGACTAAGTCTAACCACTTACCATAAGGCTCGAGTTCGATTTCTGAGTGGTGTAATGAGTATTAAGATGTCTTAATTTCTGGGTCTTTTTTAATGAAATAGCTGGTAAGCGTGTAGGCAGGTCACTTGATGGACAGAGACTATCGTCCATGAACAGCTATAACAGCAGGGGTCTTACAGTGTGTTGGCGTCCTTTTAAAAATGAATAAGCTCTGTTCATGAAGGTCTCCAAATCGTAATGTTTTGGAAACACTGCCCTGTAATAGTTTCCACAATGGTATAGTGCTATGTAAAAATACCTACGGAAATTTATACTTTACAAAGACAATAAACACAGCAATGTTTACTAATAATCATGTTAAATCTGAAATAACTAAAATAAAGAAGTAGAACTGCTCTGATAGGATATTTAGAAGACTAGAAAGTCTGGTAAATATCTTCCGAGATATTCTTATAGTCCGAGAGAAATTTGGTAAAAAAAATCCGTTTGTCTTGTTTTGTTATACTTCGATGGAAAAAGACGGGTGTTATAAGTTTAACGTGTTTTTGTGTATGTATGTGCCATCTTTTAAACGGATTGAAAGATTTAGATACAGATTATTATTATGATCGTTACTTTCTAGATAAAATTCTCAATCAGAAACACAAAACGTCACACTAGCAACGTTGTTTTCTGAATAGATAAATTAGTCGCACTGTATTAGAGATATTTTGAAGATTTGTGTTTGTGACACAGCGAATACTAAGAGCTAGTAACTCTGTATAATAACATTTTAAGTGTTGTTTTTCCTTTTTAAATTAATCTTATTTTTTATCTAATATGAGTAATTAACTATATAGATATTTTCATCATTGTTAGGTAGGGATACAAACTTTTTTACGCGTCGTAAGGACGAGTGGGTTAGTTAGTTAGATTTATATATTAGAAGCTAAGTATGTTTTAATTTCTATTAGTAAAAAAATACTAAATGACATTAAATTATTCATCTTGAAATTCCTCTCCTAATAACCGACACCAACGATCGGACATACTGTATATTATACGGAGTTACTTATTTGTATTCTAATTAAAACATTTATGTTTAAACCTACCAGTCATACCACCGATTAACAGTAAATCATTGGATAATAACTCAGTAAACATAGGCCTCTTCTCTCCCAGTCACGTTTTTGTCTGCAATCATGATATGTTACAACTTTAATAATACAAACAGTTGCCATTTGACCTCTGCATTTTTAAGGCTTCTTTAATTGAATACAAAGAACATTGATATTTATCAGCGGTTTAGATATCAAGTGTACATGGTGTGCCGGCCACTCGAGGTCAGAATGATACAACAGTACAAGTTTGTGATTGCATCTTAAGATAAAACTACTTATAAATATGTTAAGATGAAATTATACTAAGATGTTACTAATGATAAGTAGCATAAGATGAACCTGTATGTATGTCACTATTATTATCGTCCCTCGATGACCATTGTTTAATAAAAAAGCTAAGATGGATTGACAGCTAAACCTTGATAATTAATTTTTAAAAGCTGAAAGTTTCTCGCGGGTTAGAATAACGGGGATAGTATAAGTTTTGAATAACAGTAGCTTCAACAAGTACTAGAATGCGATTAAATAAAACATAACACCTTAATCCAATAATAGAGCGTAACTTTCTTGTATTAGTAAAAAGAGCTTTGTAAAATAATTAATTATATACATCTTCATTGGGTACCTATTACCAGATGTTTCCTCATCATTGAGATACTTGACAGTCAAACCCTGGAACTTATATCATCCAATATCCAACTATCGCACTATGATATCCTGCAGAGTAGGCAGAGGAGTATATATTTAAAATTGTTACCTTTACCAGAGATTAGTAAATATATAAATCCTGTCAGCGGTCATATTTTTGAATACAGGTCTGGAAGATGAGGAAGAAGATAAATAATTAGTAAACGCAAGAGGCTCGACAGCCCAACCTGAGGCTAGAAATTGTTATCGTTCCCACCTTTGACTCATAAGGTGTCATGGATACCGTTAGGAAATCCATGTGCTCATTAATATTCCAATTATAAAAAAAACTATTTTGCTTGAAGATAATATTCTTTATTTATGTCCATAAAGACATTAACATTAGTCCACACTCGTTTGCAGTAAGTTCGGATGTAATTAACACAAGGAGATAAACTGTAGTTGGGAAATAATTATACTGAGATGCAATCTTACAGAGTCGAACACTTAAATATTATAATATTACACACAACTAAATTTAAAATACCCTTGACTATTGACCTCAAATCCTGGGAACATCCGGACGCATTCATACTAAACATTATGTACCAACTACCGGTGCTTACTATTAACCTAAAAGATTAAAAAATCTTTCCTGAAACAAAATACTATCATCAAATCAAAACTATTGATTAACATTAATATATTAATATTTTATAATAACATATATAGATACTGCAAACAAAATAACTGACTACCGAACAATATTTTCAAAATAATGTAAGGGGGTCTTCTTTTTTTGAATTGCGGAATGCTAACCTTGCGGTTTTTACAACTTCACCGGCCTTTGAGGGGCTATTTCGTTTGGCTCTCATTGTATATAACTTAACAGTCTTACATATTTGACCTTTTTTGCTATGTTTTAAAAGTAAGTTATTTATTATTATTTAAAACAATTGAAAATTACAATACTTAAGTGATTTGTGCACGTTTTTAAATAATAATATTTGCAGTATAAATACTAAATCTTATCTAAATAACATCTAAACAATAGCATATAGATTCAGTATTAATTTGTCATAGAAATATGAAATATTATAACTTCATCATCATAATAATAACAATAACTTAGTTTTTAAAAATCCTTACAATTTATAAAATATTCTTGAATATTATAATTGTCTATCCAATTTTTAAATGTGTTTTTCTTTTTTAATTAAATGTTACCTTGACGCTTGTGATAAAACTCTGAATTTTTCTTACATTTTCTTTTAACAGTTATGAATTTTAACGCACATTGCCTAAAAAAATGCGCAAATGGCTGTTTTTGGCTCCTAAAAAGTTTGAAATTTCGGCATTATGACTCTCTCTCCTTTATCTCTTATATTAGAAATAGCGGACTCATCGGAGATCTAGGTGTTTCTGAGCATCTAAAATGTACAGAGAAGTCAAACTAAGTAATTTGACCGCCTCGTTGATCGAGTGGCTAGCGTAGGTACACGCCTTCACACACACAGATCTATCGCGACGCTCGGGTTCGATTCCCGACGGGGGCAGGCATTTTAGGATGAACATTTAGATGTCTACATTTCCAGGTCTTTGTGTTTATTAAATTTATTCTGGTAGGTATCTATTTAAAAATTTCAATGTATTTGTATCGTTGACTAACACCCATAACACAAGTATATAATTTGCTTACTTTGGGCTTAGTTTCAATTTGTGTATCTCGTCCAGGGATATTAATTTGAGTTTTTAAAATAAGTGCCTATCGCCCAAATGTTATCCGAGGGCAGATAGGGAACTTCCGAAACTGGTGTGTTTGTATAAAAAGAGTAATACACTAAAGAAGTTAGGCAGGTCTGTAGCTGTCACATTATTAGCATGGACGAAAGTATTAATTTTGACTATACTACAGCTACACTACATCACAAATATATAATATAAATAAGAGAGCAGGGATCGTCACTCTAGGGACATCTGCTTATTTGGTAACAGACTTCGTGGTAAGATATGTGTATGTGTACTATAAAAATATCTAATTCCAATCATCATTAATTTCCACTTTTGCTGGGTACAAATAAGGCATCCATCCTTTCGTAATTGTTGCAATTTATAACATCGGTGATGGTTGGCCCTATTTCTATTTTTAATATTCTTTAAGTACCTACAGTAAAACTACAAAACACGGAAATCGATTTTAATAATTATGTCATCTTAGTACACTAATCCTATTATTATTATAAATGCGAAAGTTTGTAAGTATGTATGTATGGATGTTTGTTACTCTTTCACGCTCGAATGGCTGAACGGATTTGTCTGAAAATTGGAAGACAGATAGATTGTGACCTGGATTAACATATAGGTTATTTTTAATCCCGATCGCACACCGGGTTTCTGTGAAAACGCGGGCGAAGCCGCAGGTAGCAGCTAGTATAATATAAATAAGATAGCAGGGATCGTCACTCTAGGCACATCTACTTATTTGGTAATAGACTTCGTGGTAAGATATGTGTATGTGTACTATAAAAATATCTAATTCCAATCATCATTAATTTCCACTTTTGCTGGGTGCAACTAAGGCATCCATCCTTTCGTAATTGTTGAAATTTATAACATCGGTTATGGTTGGCCCTGTTTCTATTTTTAATATTCTTTAAGTACCTACAGTAAAACTACAAAACACCGAAATCGATTTCAATAATTATGTCATTTTAGTACACAAATTTTGAATATTTTCCTCTATATCTCTAGGAATCCATCATCAGATCTATATTTGGTGACAATGAGACTATTTTGGAAGTACGCTCTATAAAAAAAAGTAGTTTCACGTATGGGATATAGGTGGTAGTTGGCAGAGGCACAACCAAGGCACCCACGACTAGCCGAAGACACTAAGTCCTACAATGTGATAGGTGGCAAGACTATAGCCAACCGGTGATATATTTAAGCCCGGGCAACATTATTTTTATTAGAAAATTAAAAATACACAAATTTTTACTTTTTAAACTGCCCGAACATGGGATCGAACCAGGGACCTAAAGAAGTCAAGTCGGACGCCGTACCACAAAACCAGGAAGGCGTTTACGATCTTTCAAAAAATATACTTACAAGTACAGAAATGAAGGTGAAATCGATTGACATACATAAAAAATATAGGATACGAACATATCATTCCCTCGTTTTTCAAAATCATTAAAAATTGAATTTCATACAATTTGAATATTTAAAATTAAAGCAAATTGTGCACGTAAACGTTTGGTAAAAACGAGTGTCAGTAGGTAATTATTTCAACTTAGCATCTATCTAAAACTTATAAAATAATAGCGGACCATACATCCTTCGTTACGTATAATATTATTTTTTTAAGAAATATATTAAAACAATAAAACAAAAAAGAAACTTAAAAAAGTTTCAATATGACAGCACAATCCCCATCCGAAAAAAATTTCAATTTGACTGAAAAATACCCATTAACAAAATGATCCGCCATTTATTGAATTAATTTGTTACAAAAAAATTGATAAATGAAGAACCGCTCGACCTATTTTATGCAAATTTCACATAAGTCATATCTAGTAAATAGCCCGACCAAAGCCTAAACATTTGGTTTGGATAGGTGAACCCGTTCTTAAGTTATAAAATTACGACAAAAAGTGGCATTGATTTTTATATATATATATAGATTTTAGTTTTATCACTTATTGAGCTGCTTGCAAGCTTATCACTTTTAGCAACTTTAAAAAAAATAAAAATATCATCTCAGCCTTTCGTGTTTCGGTCAAAACACTAGTCAACGAGACACGAAAGGTCGTAGGTTTAAATCCAGTCTGAGCTGAAGTTTTTTCTTTCTTTAATATTTGAGATGGTCAAATAGGTACGTTTAAATTTTCCACTGACGGATGTACCGCTAGCTTTATCTCACGCATATTTCATTAATGAGTAACTACGTATTGCATAAGTATCTTCATGACGTGGGTACTCTTAGAATTATAAACATAGTTGAACTTTTGTGTAACCTTTACAAAATACCTTCGCCAGCGCATCCTGTAGACCATCACGGAACTGGGCTCATGGTCGAGACTCAATCATGTTTATCTGATTGTTTCTGCCACCACTATAATTACAATTAAAAGAAATCATTTTAAACTACAACCAAATTTACCAACAACTTTGACCAATAGCAAAACGCCTAACGCTGTCGACTACTCACTAAGTTCGATTTGTTTCTCCATTTCTCTACATTCCGGATTTCAAATTGGTTGGTTTTTATACTGAATCTGTAATTTATGTCTTTGAAGAAATAGAGAAGAATTTGTAGAGATAACAATACATACTACAAAACAAAACAGAACAACTAAAGAAATCGAACCACACGATAGTTCAAATTAAATTTTAGCCAAACTTACATTTTGACTTATTCACCTTTCCCACGGGAACCCCTTTAGTAAGCGGAATAACAAGTGGCTAATTTTCCATGGTACGGAGGACACACCTGATAAATTTCGTTACTTTCGCGGTCATGAGACACATAAAAATTCTAAAAATGCTAATACTGTGTTTACACCTATTTTATTTTAAATATTTTTAATACACAGATTTCACGATTCTACAGATTCATATTTTCATCTTTTTTGCATCTTTAGATATAAAGATTACAAATCTAGGTTCATTAAGCGTCGAGGTCAATAAATTGTACAATTTACGAGTAAGTTGTGATGACATAAGTGACCTCATTATTTTAAGTATTTTTAAATTTAAAAAATAGAGAAAAAGGAAGCGGCTGTCCTGATGGTAAAGTACGTCTGTTACTTCAGTTACTACCGTTCGTAAGATCACCATTCGCCTTACTAATAAAATTTACGCATCCGTTGACGTGCCGTGTAACTTCAAACTTTTGCTAACAAAAATGAAGTTACGATCAACGGGCGTCTAAGTTTTATTAGTAAGGGGGCATGTATGTAGCTATCATCTCAAGCCGCGGAACACGAAACTTGCTGATGCTAGAGCAGCAAAATTAGGTAGGTAAAGAAGCTGTACCAATCTAAGCAAACTGTTACACAATAAATCACCTTCTTCGATTCGAATCCGAACCTAAGTCGACCATCACCGAGCTGATAATAGGAATAAAAATAATATTTTACTATTTCGTATGTTAGAAAGTATATTAAAGGTGGGTTGCTTAAAAAATCATGGAAAGATTATTTTTAATTATTTTTAGGCAACCCCTAAATATGTTTTATCAGCTCGGTGTAGATCGATATAAGTTCGGATCTTCTAATATAATGATTTAATTACATATTAAAGATAAGCTCATTCTGTTTAGTTTTATTTACTTTCTTTATGTTTTTCTATTATTTCAGTTGTGTAGCTATGATCAAGAGTGGTGTAAAATAAAAATGACTCTCTTATTTAAAGAAATATTATTATGACATAGTTTAACAGCTATAGTTTTTGACACTGTTAGACCAACAAAGAAACTAAACCAACAAAACCAAAGTGATAGGGACAATAAACTAAAGTATTTTAACATTTTTAGAAATAAGGTAACTAAGGAAATAGTCAAAAGTAACCTTCACGAATTGAATACATAACACGTATTTATAGTCAAACCTTTTATAATGCGTCTTGGCTAATAGTTCGTAATTAATAGTGAAATATTTGCGTTTCGTCCCAGTTTCTATAATTTCTTCATTACTTAATTAGCTATAGTATTTAAACAAGTTGTGCAAACGGGCCGTGAGAGGCTCATCTTGCTGCATCGATGGATTGTAAATTCAGATATCTTTTTAACCGACCACGACAAATACAAAACTAAACGAAATGAATTAAGCAATCTATATATGTACGTAAATTTTTATTCATACTTTTTTTAAGGTAAACTCTTGTACTTTCCCAATATACACTTTATGTTATACTATGGCTTACTGTTTAACTTTTCACTGCATCGTCGGCTTTGTAACTAAAAACGAATAAGTCTGTTTTATTTTGAGGTTCAGTATTTATTTTAGTTCATTGGTCAGATAAACAAATTCTGAACGTTAATGTTCCAAACTCATTTTTTTTTGTTGCAGTTAAATTGGAATAACTGTTTTCGATTTTTGGCAGGGAGTTTAAGTCTTATCAGATATTTATATCAAATACAAGCTGTCTCTTCGAACTTAGTTCCACCCGTTCAGTATACAATTTAAATACAATATATTCGAGGTCTACTGCATTAATTTACAGAAAACAGTAAAAAAATCGTTTGTCTTCTCACAACTTCATACATGACATAAAATTCTTAGAAAACAAGAAATTATCGCTATACAATTTTGCGGAACAAAAAAATATCGCTTCTATTGAGTTCTATTAAGTTTCCTTATTGTTCAGTCTTCATTTGAATATTTTTCTCGTTGTTCGGATCGTTTGGAAAAAAATAACTTTTTTTTTCTTTAGGTACATATGTATCGTCAAGGTCTCTTTTGTCAAAGTACGAGGGAGGTGTAGTGTCTAGATCTGTATCGAATGGCTGGTTTTCCTTATCGTCGCTGTCGGAGGAGGAGCTGTTGGAGGAGTATGTATGGAAAAAAATAAAATGCAGTTTTTCCTAGTTTCCTCGCAATTTTTCCCTTTTTTATCTTTTTATCCTTCCGTGGACTTAAAAAACTAATTCAAAATTAACAAAATCAGTTCAGGCGTTCTTGAGCTTAAGCAAGACTAACGGACAGCAATTGATTTTTATGTATATAAGATATAAATGGTGTTGTTTTTTAGTTATACCTATCATATTTAGTGTCTGTTGCGAATTTCACAGTGGTCAAAAACAATAAACAAAGAGTTTGTCTTTAACTTTGCAATGATTTGTGTTCGGAGTCAAAGAAAATGTTACAGAAGGTTGTTACAAATGTTACAAAATATTATGGTGAATCGATTTTATCAAAAACTCGTGATAATGAGTGGTACAAAGTGTTTGCCTGTGTAATCTAGCGGTCCAAGTGTGGGACTTGACTTTATGAGGTCCCAGAGTCGTGCAACAAGAAGAAAATGTGGTTTTTCCTATTTTATAATTAAAAGAATGTTGTTCGGTGCCCGGTTGGCGATAAGCTTGCCACCTATCACATTATGGGACTTAATGTCTACAGCTAATCGTGGGTGCCCTGGTTGTGCCTCTGCCTACCTCTTGGGGGATATGGGCGTGAAGATATTTTTTTTACAATGCGTTCAAAAGCGGTAGAGATGTATGCAAACACTTGCCTCACTTTGGTCATCAACGTCTGCACATTAAAGTTAACATCGCCAAAGTGAAGGAAACAATGTCACTCATCAACCCTCAATTAACTTTAAGATATATAGCCGCCGAACTATCTCTATCTTACGAGTCGATCCGCATCATTTTAATTGATCATTTGAGTATAATAAAACATGTTGCCGCTCGGCTAGTCCTAAAAGACCTACAATTCTCCAAAAACTCAATCGCATGAAAGTCACTGACGAGGCAGAACGAGTCAATTCCATTCCCATATTCGTGAAATGCATTGTCACTGATGACGGGACGTAGATTTACGAGTTGCACATGCAAATAAGCTTCGTAGTGATGCCGTCCTGCTGAAAAGAAACCGAAAACTTGTCCAAAAGACGTCATACTCATGTTGAGTGATTTCATTGACTATTGCGTTGTTTCTGATTTCTTGCCTGAAGGTTAATCGGTAAATATGGAATAATATTGGAGCGTTATGCGGCAAATTCGACGAAAAAGGCCAAATTTTGTGAGCAGAAAATTCTCGGATTTTGTATCATGACAATGCACCTTCGCACAAGGCTATCATTGTGAATAAATTTTTGACCAAATACTCACCAGATATGACTTCAGCCATTTTTTTTCTTCTAAACTCAAATTACTGCTTCATGACACCAGTTTTTGGAGTTTTGGCGCCATCGAGAGAAAAGATGGTCGAAGTTTTTTCATAATTATTGTATTTCATGTTAATTTTGAGTAAAATTAGTCAATTTTGGTGGCATTTTGTACAATTCTGTTCAGTGAAAGTGCACAAATGAAATAATCATGAAGAAATTGGCGTATCGTATATTTCCTCGTTGCCGCCAAATTACATGAGCGGCAAATTACATGAGCTTGAGTAAACAGGCCACCGCTTTACGCAAGAGCCTGACATGACTTACTGACGACTTATGACTAATGACTTATGACTAACGAGATTGCCAAAACCTAAAGAAAGAAAGAAAGACACCAGTTTTCAATAGGTAGAAGACATAAAAGAGAATTCACAGTACTGAACTCAATTCCAGAAACAGCGTTTAAAAATGTTTTGATGATTATATTATTCGTTGGCGTAAGTATCGTTTCTGAAGAAGCATACTTTGAAGATGATACAATAAATGTTAACGAATAATAAACAGTTTGTGTACCATTAATCTTTTCTTTTATTGATATAAATAAGTGTTGTGATTCAAATGTTAAAATATATTTAAATATTTAATTTATATAATACGTAATAACGTTGGTATCCTTAAATATCTTTGTAACAAATTTGACACGGTAAAACTAAACTAAACTAAACTAGTAAAGTCAGTAAAGTTCTGCAAAAACTCATCAAGTTTGGTTCCGTAGTCAGCCAAACATCCCAGCCTCAGCTTGGCGACCTACTTTTTACACCTTTGGTGTCTATCCAAGATTTGTATTTTTTGCAACTAGCACCGTCTGCTTATGTTTCCTTTTAGAAATAAAAAATATCTTAGAAATTATAATTAAATATAATATAAGACTTCTTTTACAGTACAAGCTACAAAACTTTGGAACGCACTCCCTGTAGCAATAAGAAAGGCAGAAAGTAAAAATGTTTTTTAAAAAATGGTAAAGGAATTTTACCTCAACTCATTACAGTTATAGCGAGCATCGGGGAATGTTTTCACTATCAGGATCTAGATTATGGCAAATATTTACCGTAATGTATATCGTTTGATATTTAATTATTTATTAAGCTGTATTTTGTAACTAGATTAGATACTTAGTTGTTACCTATTTTATGTATTAATGTATTGTATTTTTTTTGATGTTGTACTTTTTCTTTATTTGTATATTTCTTTTTCTGAATGCTGGTTGGTTGTTTGGAAGAAATCGCTTATTAGCGATAAAACCGCCATTTGTATAAATAATCTACTTGCTGTTGTAGTACTTTTAACATGTTTTTGTATAATCATAATAAGAATAATTTAAACTATATATTTTTTTACTTTTACAGATAATGTATTTCTTTAATTGTGGCATCTTCAGTGTCATACTTTATAAACCATTTAATAATTTCAATTAAAGTTTAACACTTAAATAACATCAGGGTGGTTTGCAATTAAGTACCTGTGATATTAAAGGGGCGTCCATTAATTACGTACCTGCAAGGGTTGAAAACTCATCTCATCTTACTTTAGGTATAACTTTGAAAGGAAGAGGCTGCAACTATGTCACTTTCTCGCAAAATTATGTCCTTCACTAAAATTAGGCCTAACCGTAAAAAACAATGCGAACGCCGCAGAGTGATTCTCGTCAACTTTTTTAGCAAATTCAAATATATTTCTTTAATATTAACATTTAAAACTTTTGAGAAAAATCCATTAAATAATACATAAACATAAAAATAACAGCAGATAAAATATTGATAAAATGAATATATAATGCGCATGTGGATGGGTTTTGTCAGAGTTGATGTTAGGTAAGTGTCTCCAAAACTGGCGTGTTTTTGTGAAAAGAGGAATATGTGTAAGGAGCCAGACAGGTCAGCAGGAATCACTGACACTTAAAACTCTCTGCCTATTCTCACAAGGGAATAAGTGTGAAGATGTGTATGTATTTATGTATAGGTACTATACATTCGTTTGGAGTAATTACAAGTGAGATTAAGAGGTATGGAGGAAGTTCCTCAAGTTAGACAGAGAGATTTGAGGGTCAAGTGTAGCGATTCATGCTGACCTGTCTAGCTTCTGCCAAATCTCATTAACCTCTAAGGTGGAAATATAAAAGGTAGGAAAATTACCAAAATAACTCACGACTTAATAGTCTCCCGCATAATCGTAACAACAAAAAATCACGTAGAATCGAAGAAAAACCAATAAAATGCTAGAAATTTAATATTCAAACGATACCCAGAAATATCATAATATGAAGATTACATTTTATTTAAATTGTTTCATGAAAAATAGTGTAGAATTTATATAAGTAATTACAACAACTAGCTAACTTTGGACAAATTAAGTTGATACCGAAATAACCGAAGCTGTGTTAAGTGTTAGTCAAAAATAATATAGTTATATACCTAAAATTAGAAAAGAAAGAAATAGTGAAGATACTATTACTAATGTTAGGTACATTAGTACTTTTGACTTTTGTTATTGAAGTGTTAGTGAAAAATACTAAAATACTTAAAATTAAATATACTTTTTTATTATTAGAGTTTCTTGAATAAATATTGGTCCGGTCTACTTTGCAGAATAGACCATCTGCTCTCTGCCTTGAGCTCGTAAGCGGCGAGCATAGACTTACTGCCACTAACACAGTGACTTCTGACTAGGTGGTAGAATTTAGGAACGACTCGCCGGATTGCTGACATCGTTCTACCTATTCCTGCTGACATAACATCAGTGCCTACCGATGACGTGTTCCGGTTTGGATTTACTTTTGCACGAGGTCTACCACCCCGAACTCGCGTTGGCAACGCACCCTACCACCTTAATCACCTTTACCCACCTTAAATGTCCATAGGCGGCGTGAATTTCTAACCATTAGAAAATAAATCAACTTGTATGTGTTCTAATATTTTATTAAAAAATGCATTTTAATAAACATAACCTGACCCCAAAAAACATACATCCAGATGAATATCACACAAATGTTAGCTCCCGTCGGGAATCATATCTCATTTCATGGCCTCGGTTAATCCCAAAAGACGAATACGTACGCGGCAATTTTAAAAGATTGCGCAAACCAAATAACGTTTAACTCATCTCGACGAGGCACTTCAACACCGCCGCGAAAACCTCTTATGCGCATGTTTATGTGAATTTGCCGTTTCGAATGCTTGTAGACAGTTTCCATACTGTTTGATTGTTGTACTGTGACCTGCGACAAAGCCGCAGGGAACTACTACCTCATAAACGTGTATAGTTTGTAATGAACCACGCGACTTCAAAATATGAACATTGTTCGCCGACTTCATTACAACATAAATTGAACCGTCGATTATTTAAAAGGAGACAATGTTAGTCGCACGCAAACGGTGATTCTCACGGCTGCCGAAGGTCGTGGATATTGTTTCAACATGTTCAAAATAATTTGGTTTCATAACATGAGCGCCCCAGGCGTGTTAACCCGTTTGGTGCAAATATCTTAAATTGTTCTCAATTATACGCACCATCAGCGACTAACCATTATCGGATTACGATATTTAGTCGTCGATTTGTGTTTGTTTCGTATATTTTAACAGCTTGGGTATCAATGTCATTTATAAATATAATAGTAAACAGACTAGCTGTTACCCGCGGTTTGGCTCGCGTGGCAGTTAATATGTTTACTGATTAATTTAGAATATTATTTCAATTAAAGACTTCTTCGTATACCACAGTAATAAGGACTTTCATACAAACTTTTAACCCCTATTTCAGTCCCATGGGGTAATAATTTCCAGAAACGCTTAAATACGTATCTACTCATTTTTAATAAATAGCCCTAAAATAAAATTTTGTGTTTCTAATTTAAAAAATGATGATCTTTCGTACAAACTTTTAACCCCATAGGTGTGGAATTTGCAAAATTCCGTCCTTTGTGGGTGCCTACTCAATATAACAACCCTACTAACCAAATTTCTAGGCTGTAACTTTAACAGTTTTGGCTTAGCGATGATGATATGTTACTTTCCAAAAATCTTTCTTAGGAGATATTTACATCATGGTAACTAAGTGTGAATTTGGGCGTTTATTATTAAGTAGTTAACTTTTCCTCTTATATATTCAAATAGACACAGATTTGGATAGTCTAGAATTGGCCCCCTATCTATCAGATCTGACTGATTATCAGGTTTAACCCTAGACCACCCAAGGAAAGTAAAGAGTAAAGTCGTGACAGCTACACTCAAATTTGAATAAACTTTATAGTTCAAGTAGAAATAAATTATTTGTTAGCTATCTTAGTTTTATTAGTATATAGTCATAGTAGTCAGATATAATTTTGAAGTGTCAGTTGGCAAATAAAAGTATTTTATAGGAAGGAAAGAAGGAGTTGGCAGAGGTACAACCAGGACACCCACGAATAGCCGAAGACACTAAGTCCTACAATGTGATAAGTAGCAAGCCTATCGCCAACCGGACACATATCCAATCCTGGGTAGCGTTATTTTAACAAGAAAATTGAAAATATACATTTTCTTATTTTATTTTGCTGCTTGGACCTCAAAAAGTCAAATCCGACGCCGAACCGCTAGACCACAGAGGCGATTATTGTCAAATAGGATATTCTTTTATTGAATCAGGCGTTACTTTGCGGAAATCCATTATAACAGATGTAAAATAAGCCGTTATTTTGCTAATTCCGCATTTAACATAACATTGCTTACGCGGAATTAGCAAAATAAAGGCTTATTTTACATCTGTTATCTGCACTACGGAAAATCTGTGGTATAACGCTCGCTGACCGCATTCGTAACAGTGAAATCCGAGAAAGAGTGGGATTGAAAGAAAGTGTTGGTGTTAAAATGCAAAAGGGCATGCTCCGCTGGTTCGGTCATGTGGAAAGAATGACAGATGAAAGATTGACAAAGCAGATATACAATGCGAATGAGAATAGATGTAGGTACCCGGGGAGACCAAGGCTGACTTTCAGGATCAGATCAATCGGATATTATCCGAGGGTGGTGTCAAGAGTCTCCGAAACGGGCGTGTTTGTATGAAAAGGGTTATGAAAATGAAGGAAGCAAGACAGGTTTGTAAGGATCGTGAGGTCTTGCACTCGATACTCTCTGCCTACCCCGTAAAGGACTTGGCGTGAAGATATGTATGTATGTTATCCGGATATTCTGATAGTAAGAAAACTTGCCTATAGACAATTATCTCCAATGATGGGTTAATACCATATTGTTAACCTGAGCGTAGGATCTTAAGCATCTTGCATTAGTAAAGTTGACATCTACCACCACTTCGAATATGCGAATGGGAACCAATGGCAACGACTATTGGCACTTGTATGTAGAGTACTGTTCAGCATCAAGTTTTTATAGGTACCACAGCCACTGCTCTTGTCGCCATGTTTCGTGCTGGGTAGTTAATGTTGGAACGGGTAAACTTGCACGATATAAGATAGCGATGCACCAGTACCAGACATGGCGACAGTTGTTTCGTAACTCGTAACATAGGCTTGCCACCTATCACAGTGTCGGACTTAGTGTCTACGGCTAGTAGTGGGTGCCGTGGTTATGCATCTGCCTACATCTTCGGGAATATGGACGTAAAGATACTATAATTATTTTTTATGATGAAAAGATTCAAATGATGTCGGCATTAAGCGGGTGCTGAGTGCAAATATGTTTACTAACAGTCAAGAAATCCATTAAAATATTCAGTTGGTCCGTGCTCCTTTGCAGAATAGACCATCTGCCTTCCTGCCAGGCAGCTCGTAAAAGGCGAGCATAGGCTTACCGTCACTGACACCGTGACATCTGACTAGGTGGTAGAGTTTCGTAGCGACTCACCCGGATTGGTACCACCGCCTTACCTATTCCTGCCGCCATAACGTCATGACGTGTGCCAGTCCGGAGGTTAAGGTAGCCGGTAAACTTACTTTTTCTCGAGGCCTAACATCCCAGCCCCAGGTTGGCAACGCACCACCACCTTTGGTGTCTCTAGGCGACGTGAATTTCTTACCATCAGGAAGTCCGTCTGCTTGTTTGCCTTCCAATATCATAAAAAAAAGACAATTTTCGACAAATCGATCCAGACGTTTAGTAGGAATTAAGTGACAAACAGACCTACTGAAGAATATACAAAATTTAGAGACAAAAACAAAACAAAGGACAAGTAACATTAAAATTGGCAATTCTTTACGTAATCATTAGATCCCCGCAGCTTTGAGACATTTGTTTTAGAAATCATAAACTGATTCAACAACCATAACGATCAGACATTTTGCTGTCATCTATTGCCCCCTGGACCTTTATAGACCTTTTATGGAAATGAATAGGTGATGTATTGGCAGGTGAAGTGACATTTGGCATGTTCCCAGCCAGCCAAGGCCGGGTTAGATAACAGAGAGCTTTCACCAACGGTATATCACGAAGGCCCCCTCCAGATGCCTGCTTCCGCCTGCGCCGGCGCATCTCGACCTGCGCGTGACCCCGTCTCGACATATTAACACATTGTCTAACAATAGACAGAGCTTTATGTTTAAATTTATTTAACTTTTGCATGTAGGATAGATCTATTGTTATACTTTTAAATGAAAGTATATGTATATTTATAGAATAACTAGCTGACCCGGCGGACGTTGTTCTGCTATATTTTTTATGAGACACCCTTATCACTTAGGGGTATAAAAAAATAGATGTTGTACGATGCTGAATAATACTCAATATGCTCACAAAATATCATGAGAATCAGTCAAGCTGTTTCGGAGGAGTACGGGAGCGAACATTGTGCGAGAATTTTATACATAAAATAACGAATAAGTATTACAAATAATGCTTTATAAAAAAAATAATAACATTTGACAAATTTGTTAAGTCATTACTAAGTTTAATTACATTAGTAAGGTCGGTTAATAAGTTAAACATGTATGATACTACAGTTAGAGACACACGCACGCACGTATACACACAAATGCAGACACGTCTGACATACCCCTCGTATTCCGTTAGGGGCAAATTATAACCCTTCTCAATGTCAATTTTAATAAGTAGGTAATTTACATTTCATCTACATTCACAAAAATTTAATGTTTTTCTCGATTTCCGTAGGATTCCATCATCAGATACAGACTTGGTGGAAATAGGACAACCTCGGAAATACGCTCATAAAAATACAAAAACATGTTTTAGAAGTAGTTCACAAATTACGGAGAAATCAATTCATATTTTAAAAAAAATAGTATTGAAATCGAACATGTAACATATGCTTTATACGAAGTCGATTTAAAAGTGGTAGTACTCACTAAAATTTTGGGCTAGCACGTCAACTCCTACATGATGATACCAGAAATATAGAAAATAACTAAGCTATAATAATATCGTCTAATACTATAAAAGGCATTATATTGCTAATTATGAACCAATTACAAAAATAAAGAGGAGATTATGTGTTCGGTTTGTTATGTATCTATGTTTGAAAGAGTATACTTACGAGGTGGTTTCATTGTTACCATGTCTGGATCTATAGACGAAAATACTTAACTTTTATATAATAAAATAC
>NJDC01000472.1:453196-483384 GCA_002245475.1 Calephelis virginiensis
TTGAGTGCCAGACCTCACGATCCTGACAAACCTGTCCTGCTTCCTTCACATTCCTAACCCTTTTCATACAAACACGCCGGTTTCGGAGACTCTTGACACTTGACTCTTGACTCTTGGTTTGAAAAAATAGTATTAAAATCAAACATGTAACATATGCTTTATTCGAAGTCGATTTAAAAGTGGTAGTTTTCACTAAAATTTTGGGCTAGCACATCAACCACTACATGATGATACCAGAAATATAGAAAATAACTAAGCTATAATAATATCGTCCAATACTATAAAAGGCATTATATTGCTAATTATGAACCAATTACCAAAAAAAAGAGATTATGTATTCGGTTTGTTATGTATCTATGTTTGAAAGAGTATACTTACGAGGTGGTTTCATTGTTACCATGTCTGGATCTATAGACGAAAATACTTAACTTTTATATAATAAAATACTTAATTAGATGACTTAATGAAATCGAAGTCGTTTTTGCATTTTTATTGCGCTTAAATCTTTTGATTTACTTCAAAACCCGTTTCTACACGGTCATGCAGCAAAAATACTAATCTGTCACGCTGTCTCCGTGACAAATATCTAACCATTAAGCGCCTCCTTTAAACATCCAGACTTTCACATTTCTATACATTACAGCACACAAATCAACTTCCTATAGATAATAGAAAAGTAGAAGCAATAACTTAACTCTTGGGCTAAGTGCAATGCCAGTTTTGAATTATTCCTTCATATTGTCATCAAATAACATTAGTTGCACTGATTTGCCCATACAGTTTTTTATCGCTCATTCGCCTTTTAAAGGCAAGTTAGGTGCCTTTATTAACTGACTTTTCAAGAAGTATTTAATTCCTAAGTGTGTATTATTATTTACTAGCGGCTAGCCCCGGCTTCGCACGGGTATAAAATATACATGTAAAACTTCTTCTTCAACAACTTTATGTATTAAAAAAACTCATCAAATTCAATGGATAGTTTTAAAGATTTTAGCATACATAGTTTATGAATTGTATGAAGGAAATATTTTTTTGTAAAAGATAAGATAGGTAACAAGCACACGACTTTTCTTATGGTAAGAGATGATTGTGGCACCATATATATTGTAAGTGCGTCTTCGCCTGTGGCAGTGCTGTTAGGCCAATTGTGCAAGTCTACCGTCATTATAGCGTCAGAAACGAGTAAGGCTCCAGATCCCTATCCAGTGTTCTTGTTAATAGTGATCCATTAAACCTTTGCTCACCTTTTAAGACGCTCGCTGGTAAACGTTCTAGTATTCCACACTGAAGAACCGGATAAACAACGGAAAAAATACTGTATTTCGTACTTATTACTTGCAGCTCCTAATAAAAATTGGAATATAGCTAAGAATAGTTTTAAAGCTCCTTAAATTTAATAGTCAATTCCTGTATCTGATGATAAAGACCACAGAAGTACACCATAAGTAGATTTTAATAATTTAGTTTTCAATGCTCAAAGTAAAAGCATTACCTTTTGATCTCATTAAGTCTGCTGTTAAAATCGAAACTTAGCTATTGGAAAAATGTTTCCTTGCCAGGCTTGAGTTTATAAATACGTAACTCTATTTTTTATTAATATGAAAAAACCCCTAAAGATTTTTGTACTGAGTATGCAACTGATAAGATTTTCTATAAATATGACGTTATCAACCAATGAGGTAGTTTGTGGTCTATTCCCCGCGTTAGTGTAGGTACTATTTCCATTTCTTTATTTTCCTCGATGACAGTTTTAGAACTGAACATATGAAATTAGTTTCACAGTTCTAGTGTTGCGACCAAATAAGTACTTATATCGCATATATTTATTTAATATTTTGAACAAAGACAAATACAACAAAAACATTAAAACATATTTTTTAAGGTGGGAACTCTCAATGACCCAGCGCCATTTTGTGTTTGTTTTAGTTTGCCACTCGCAACAAGACTGGTGTGCTAGTCACTGAATTTTTGTTCGCTTAGTTTCTTCACGTCATCCATACTAGATGTTAGATGTTTTAAAAATACTAGTGCGGAAGTAACTGTTAAAAGCTGGGAAAAAATGTGAAAAGGACCCAAAACATTCCCGTGTTTGGCCCGGGCTCTTTTGCAGTATAGACCATCTACCTTTTTGCCAGACAGCTCGTAAAAAGCGAGCATAGGCTTACCGTCACTAACAGTGTGACATCTTATTAGGTGGTAGAGATTCGCAGCGACTCTCGCGACAGGCGGTGGTACCAATCCGGGAGGGATTGGTACCACCGCCTTACCTATTCGTGTCGTCATAACTTTAATGCTTGCTGTTGAGGTGTTCTGGTTCGGAGAGTATAGTAGCCGGTAAACTTGATTTTGGTCAAGGCCTAACATCCCGGTGTCTCTAGGCGACAAGAATGTCTTACCACCAGGAAATCCGTCTGCTTGTTTGCCTTCCAATATCATAAAAAAATTATAGCATCGGATTGGGAAATTCATGTGGCATTCGATAATATACCAAAACCGGAACTATATTTGATATTTTCCAATCGTCGGCGCTTGGTAAAACTTCCAAATATTCATATTTTTAAAGAAAGAAACACTTGTACTGTTTACTTATCTAAGGATAAGATAAGTAAAACAGTACAAGTGTTTCTTTCTTTAAAAATATGAAAACCGGAAATGATAATAAATGTCGGGGAGAGCTCATTTAGTAACAGTGACGATTCATCAGATTTTGATTAAAATAAATAAATGAAGATTATCTGTCGTTATAATTATTTACATTAAGTACATTACTTGATTTTTAAATACTAATTTACTTTTAAAACTTAATCAATAACATAAAACAATTACGAAAAAGATACAAGCCAATTTACAGGGAGCTCAGCCACGAAAGTTTTTACATTTTTTTCAGTTTTTACCAGTAGACCAAGTCCAGTAAACAGTTTTTAATGATATTCTGTTATTTGTAAATGGGAAACACTAACGAGTTTAACTGCTGTTATTATATAAAACGTAACCTGTATTAGCATGTACAAATTGGTGTAATTTGCCTGTGTTCTACATTCGAAGTATAACTTACTATTTCCGACCATGAAAAAATTCGTTGTAAGTTATTCCATCCACGCACCATTTCTCTGATAACAATTTTGCAAACACGCACTACTATATAAAGCCAGTTACACACACCCAGAACAGAAAAGTTACATAATGTTATTATGATAGTAAATTCATATTTATTCAGTTTATTATTTCAATCTTATTAATAATTGGTCGCCTATTAATTGAATAGTTATTAGGATAACATATTATTGGTCAACTAGTAACCAAACCTTTTTTAAATCCTGTACAATAAAAGGCTAGCAAGCAAAAATACAAAAAAAAATTAAAACTTTTTTTTTAATTTTGGTTTCGCCTCGTTTATAGAGGAATTAATACGTCACAGATCATCCGCACTTCTGTAGTGAACGTACGTTACATTATGTAGTACTAGCTGTTGCCAGCGGCGTTGCCCGTATGGTAAATGGTAGGAACATTTCTTTGGGATAAAACTATCCTATGTATTAATCCACGCTACTCTCTATGTGTGTGCCGAACTTATGAAAATCGGTTCAGCAGTTTTGCGTGAAGGAAGAACAAAGAAACAAACATACAAAATTTTGCATTTATAATATTAGTAAAATTTGTAAGTCTGGGGCTTATTGGAATACCAGTAGGTACCTATTAAAGTATTCCTTTGTGTTAAAATCGGTGAATATCAATCATAAACCAAACATTTAATTTACTTAGTTTGGAGTTAGATCAATTTATTTTGTTTATCCAGAGACACCATCCTAGCGTTTTTGATTTGTATGTCTGTAATTTATCGCAGAACTTGAACATGGCACGAAATCAGAATGTATTATATTATATATACATTATAAGGAATCAAAATTTCAACGATAGCTCTGAATACGTAAATATAAAATCTGCCAAGCTAGCATCTATGTCGATCACTTACCTACATGTTTATGAGAATCTGTGCACCTACTCAACCGATTTTGGTAATTTTGTATCTATCTGTTATTTAGTGCAACTTTTAAGTAATAACGACTTAAAATAAGTGAAGAAAGAATAATAAAATTATTATTTTTGGAAAGTTAAGAACTTGGAATTCAATATGAGCCCATTTCTAAAAAAACAGAATGGGGCAGCAAGATGTTTAGCATGAACAAACACATTAAGGGACCATGTGCTCGTTTGCTATCAGATACGTTAAAATACAAATCATGTCTATATATATATATAAATATATATTATCAATTAAAAACGTATAGTGTGTACTTGGTCTTAAGCAAACACGCAAATTCTTTCCCACTTCCTAAGACAAATAGTTAGTTGATTAGTGTTAGCTAATAAATTAATAGAGACACGCCTTAACAGCTAATGTAAATGGACTATCTGAGTTATACATTTTGTATGCTAATTGCCTATTACATTATCAGTTTTTAATATAAAAGTCAGACGCTAAATATATGTGTTTTTATGTTTTAATATAGCTATTATTAAATATTACCATTAGGATCTTAAGCCACTTCTGCCAGCCCATCAGTTTCCCAACTATTCACATTTATATTCACTATTAACAAACACAACAATAGCGAGAACTAAAGTGTGGGCAACAGGAAAAGGTAAGGTTACTTGTATCAATCCGGCTCAGCTCACTTAATATAATATTTTGGCTCATCTTTCACAATTAAAAAAAAAACTGAAAAGAATTACATACATGGTTTAAAGCATTTTCCAATGTTAGCAAACAGAGGAAATTTGTTTTTAACAAACATATTTTATTTTAGGAAAACAAACATCAACTAAACATATTTCAGTTTTAATATTATGAAGCAATTAATCAAATTAAGTAAGTCAAATAAGTAGTGATAAGTGACTTCCGTAAACGAGACTAATTAGGCATAATGAAATAACTAAGTGGGCACTCAGTTTTGAAACTCAATAAGGAAGTAATTGCACCGATGCTCCGTACACAGCAACTGGTGTTTCAGGTTAACAGGTTTTATCTTGACACAGTACCTAGTTTATGAACGTTAAAACTAGTTCGTATGTACTTGTAAAATACGCATAGTTTTTTAGATAAAATGTGCATCTTGCAACACGTGCAACTTTTACACAAAATTTTGATTGTTTATCTTTAAGAATGCGCATCCGATATTCGTGTCTTATTATTTGATAATATTTTTAGCAAAAAATGTAACTTAATAAAATATACGGATATTAGTTTTTAATTGAGTAAAAAGGAGAAGCTTCTCATTTCGACCATACGTTTTTTTGTTACGGGATTAGATACTTGGCCAATATCAAAGCGATTTTGATGGTTCCTTAAAAAGACAGGCCAAAATTCTGATGTGTTCCCATACTAATTTAATCATGTTTCGACTAGCGCTTTTTGAGTATTATTTATATTGTTATTTATTTGTTCAAGAATCATTGGCTCTCTTTCGAAAAATGAATTATCGAATGGTTACGTGGTACTTACTTATGTTAAATAGTTAGACTCGATTATTTTCGAACCTCCAGTTCTTCAGAAATTGATGTATGTAAAAAAAAATTATACATGTTTACAAAAAATGTGACATTCACGATGTAAATACGAGAAATAAAAATAATCTAGCCTGATACAAAACTCGTCGCTATAAAATTAGTAAATCCTTGTTGGGTCAATGTATACGTCTCTACAATAAGCTGCCCATTGGTATTAGAGATCTACCTTTAAATTAGTTTAAAAAATGTATAAAAGCAAAATTGTGTGAGAAAAGTTATTATACGGTCCCAGAGTATTTGGAAGACGAATATGCTAGGGGATAGAAGTTTCAAACTAACACTGCAATTTGTAAAGTGATTTGTTGTAGTTTGTTACCTTTTATGTAAGCTAAAATTAAATTGTAATATGTATTTTTTATCTAGTTTATAATGTAACTATTACTATTGGAAAAAGACAAGCTCGCTCTGTTTCTTTCGCCGGATCTTCTCAGTGTGAGGCAACGATTCCCATCCGGTGGCAGTATATAAAAATGTCAACGCGCACAAGTACCACTTGTATAATTCACGTGAATATAGTTTGTTCTGGTTCTGATTCTGATTCTGTTGCAGTTTTGTTGCGCTTAATTGTTTCTCTTAATCTCTATTCCTTTATATTATTCAAAAAGTTAGACAATAACTCCTATTTTAAAAAAAATGAAATGAAATTTGGCTTTCGCACGCTTCGTTTTGCAGACAGGTTTTTGTTGGCTTGTTTAATTTATCCACGTGTTTCGATATGAATTGATATTAAAGAGTATAAAATAATTAGACTACATTTAGTGATAAAAATCAGATCAAGAAGAGCAGAGGATCGTTTGAACGGCCATGGAACCACCTTGTCGTGTATGAGCCGCATCGGTTCGTGATGACGGTAACCTTTGTTTGCTACAGCTTAAATAACAGTTTATCAAAATAAATGGTCAATTATTGGTACCTGATTGAAATACTCAAGTAGCTACTTAAGTACAATTATTGTGAAGAAACATATTACAACCAAATTATCATATTGCAAAACGATCCCTTAGACGTTCCTACCAACTTTAGTATTGCTCCATTTTAGTAATACTATAATTGCAATATTAATAAATAAATATGGATATAAATAATACTGGACAAGTCACACAAATTGAAGCTAACTCCAAAATAAACAAACTACATGCTTGTGTTATGAATATTAGTCAACCATATTAATACATAGAAATACTTAAATAGATACCAGACTGAATTTCATAATCACCCAGACATAGAAATGCCGACATCTTAATGTTCATCATACAAATGCCTGCCCCGTCGGGAATCGAACCCGAGTCTCGCGGTTGGTCGGTGTAGTTAGGCATATGCACTACCTACAATGAGGCGGTCATTTTATTCTGCATAACGATGTCTGACAATAAATAAATATACTTAGAATAATATTTTTGGACAAATTACACACAATTTATTGATCTTATTATCTACATTATAATGTCTACATCTAGGTATGAAATGTACTGATCTGAAGGTATTTTTATTTAATCACTTGGCCTGTGCTTGAGTTCAATTTCTAGAAATTTGTAAAAAAAAATCTCGCCCTAAGTTTTCACAAAGACGATGCCGGTCCCTGTTGGAAATAGAACCCGAGCCTCGCGGTTGGTCCGTATAATTAGGTGTGTATTCTTAGGCCAACAACTAAAGTTTTTTGGTTTAATGCATCAATAAATATACCTATTATAGTTTACTTAATAATTTTGTACAATATTCTTAAATCTGATACAGACTTTATACCAAGGTACCCACCACTTCCACCAAGAATTTCCACAGTGATTAAGATTTCATTGTGGCTCCATTTTTCACAGTTGTGTTGGAAGTACTGGGTAAATTTTAGCTTTCAAAACATAACTAAAAAATCTCAGTCTATTATGCTTAAGGAACAAATACAGCAGAAGACTGACAATGTTAATAGTAGATTATTTTATTTACTGGATAATAAATGTGAATCAATCATATTATCTTAATGGCAATTGTATAAAACTTTCCTAGTATAATCTGTACACACACAACACAGATAACAATAAGAATAAAATAATGATATTGAAGGATAGCGCCTTCTGTTGACGGGGTGGAGCATATCGGGTCGGGGCGCAACGCATTGCAAAGCACACCCATGCGGGATGGGCCGGATGGGACTTTTGTTACTCAGTACCAAAGACAAAAAAAGAAAAAAAAATCATCAAGTATGGATTGTGCCTCTGGTTGTTGTCGCATAAAACTTCGAAAATAAATGTCATTAACACCTGTATTCAAATAATTACTATCGTTTTTACTCTCTTCTTTGGAACTGTAGGCTGCATCGAGAACTGCGCGGAAATCCGCCGCGATGCGGCCCGACATAATGTGTGTTGCTCGTGGTCCATACAAAATGTACAAAGAGATCTAGGTGGATTATAGCCTCGTCCTGGTCAATCTTAATGTGCGCTCTCCTTAAATAAACGCTTTTGTTTTTAAATTCTCCTTAAACATTTGAATTAAATAACTATTACAGTTACGCTACAATCTTCGTACTTAGATTTTCATTGCAAGAAATAAGCTTTTATTATTTCCAAATTTAAGTTAAAGGATGATCTGGTGTAGATAATGTTTCCCATCTGCGCCATGTTTAGTGCGAATAATTTCTTAATCTAATAAACGTTCAGTCATAAGACGTATACCTACGATACTGCATTGGTTGAATGTCATTTTCAAATATAATTGATTGGTTGTAATGGTGGCTCCGCTGCAGAGCATGACACAAATAGTTATCATGCACGACAAATAAATGGCGCTCATCGTTCAACTGATCGAGGCTCACGTTCTTTGGCCAACGGGGGAAATATTGTACCTGATTTCTTAGAAAGTATGTTGCTTAAATTAATTTCAAAGCTTAAGCCCCGTTTTCACAGTACGAGTATGCTCCGGCCGAGTGCTCTCGTAAGAGTTACAATGTATACGAGTGCATTAGTGTTGTGGTTTTCAAGTTCGATTTCACTAAATTCCAATTGACATTAATTTCCTTACACAATTCAGGTGACTTGAAATTATCTGCTGAAAAGGAGGCATAAAACAATACTTTTAATTTTATATTCCATAATTTGACCGCCTCGTTGGTCGAGTGGCTAGCATACTCGCCTAACTACATTGACTTACCGCGAGGCTCGAGTTCGATTTCCGACGGGGGCAGGCATTTAGATGTCTGCATTTCCGGGTCTGGGTGTTTATTAAATTTATTCTGGGTGTTTATTAACGCCAACTCCGGACCACTAGACCACAGCGGTGATTCAATTAAATAAATTTTGTGCCCTTTGATTTAGTTGATTTGATTTACAGCAGTAATCATTTTGTTGTACACTTACTAAATTTATAAAATTTGAAGTTGTCGCTTGTTTCAACGATAGTACTAGAAAGAGACAAAACCCGTCTAGTGCTATCAGATTCATTTGTATATGATATTACAGACTTTTAATTGAAACGTCGATTAAAATTGTCACGAGTTGACATGTCCGAATTAACTTGACATGACGTCTTAAATGTTCCCTCTTCTTTTTACTATATTAGACAAAGAAATCATACTCCTGAAATAATAATATTTTGTAACATATTTGTAACACTCATATTCCGCAAATAAATATTTTTTTCTTTTCTTTCTTTCTTTAAGGTTAGTTGTTGTAAAGTCGATTTACTATAATTATGAATTTATAAATTTCGTGCAATCCCTTTTTATCAAGCAGTCAACATGCACGGGTTACGTATATTATAATAAATTAAGCATATTACGCAACAGAAATATAAATTAGAAAGAGCTCACATCGCCAGACTAAGATTAATCTAGTAAATAACGAACTCGTGCACACGTGACAACGGATGCCGTGAAGTTTTCATCACTTTTGCGACTTGCCCAATTCACGACGCTTGCGCTGGGTGCTAACATTAACTGCCGCACGAAACATCACTCAAGTTTATGCCGTGAGCACACTGCCGCGAACGGAACGGAACTTAAACGAAACTGCAAAATTTGCTGATCGCTTTTTATGGAATTTAAAGGAAATACTACAAATAAATGAATACTACTAATATATGATAAAATACTACTTTACAAATAAATAAATTGAATCGAATTGAAAACGTTAATTTATTGAAGGTTTGCATACCACAATACGATTGAGTAACTATGTTGATATAGTTAATTTATATTTTGTAACCTAACACATAGGTTTCGTCTCAATACCAAAGTTGGTAATGATAAATAAATAAATGTTACAAAAATGAACAACTTACAAAAATTAAATGTCACCCTAAAAGTAAGCAAATTATTGTGTGTATGATTGTAAAACCCTTAGAACAATGAGCCAATAAAATGATGACTTTAGGTCAGGATGTTATATCTGTTGTAATTTTTATCCCCGATTGAAAAAGGAAGGGTGTTGTAAGTCTGAATTGTGTGTATGTGTGTGTGTGTGTGTGGTGTGTGTGGTGTGTGTGTGTGTGTGTGTGTGTGTGTGTGTGTCACATAAAAAACATTACACCAATATGTTCAACAACATTATGGTGTGTAGTTTACATATATTTTCTATATCTATACTAAAAATAAAGAGGAAAGATTTGATTTTTTGTTTGTTTGTTTGTTTCAATTGAATAGGCTCCGATACTACTGGACCGATTTCAAAATTCTTTCACCATTAAAAGCCGACATTATCCCGGATGGATATTGGCTATATTTGTAACTTGAAAAAATTAGAGATCCCTACTAAAAATTAAAAAATCTAACATAAGGTGTAAAAATTTGCTATAAAATGTCAGTCCCCACATGCGCTGCGAAAACCAATGACAATAGCAGTATAAGATGTTCTACAATATTCTACCCCCAGTGCCCGTGTTGGTGTTAGTTGGTCCGGGCTCCTTTGCAGAAAATACCATCTGCCTTCCTGCCAGGCAGTTCGTAAAAGGCGAGCATAGGCTTACCGTCACTAGCACCGTGACATCCTACTAGGTGGTAGATTTTCGTAGCGACTCGCCCGGATTGGTACCACCGCCTTACCTATTCCTGCCATAACGTCCAATGCTTGCCGTTGATGTGTTCCGGTTCGGAGGGTAAGGTAGCCGGTAAACTTATTTTTGCTCGAGGCCTAGCACCGGCCTCAGGTTGGCACCATACCACCTTTGATGTCTCTAGGCGGCGTGAATTTCTTACCATCAGGAAATCCGTTTGCTTGTTTGCCTTCCATTATCATAAAAAGGTGCTCTTGCTGGTAATGACCCTTTTCACTTATATTCGTCTCTTACCAGTTTTGAGACACGGAAGCAGAGGGTATATTCTACACAAACAAAAGAGTATATATACAATATGCAGAACCCTCCTATTAAAAGCAACGTCGCCCGGGATATGTGCCCAGTTGGTGAAAAATTTGCTTCCTATCACATTGTGGGACTTAGTGTCTTCGGCTAGTCGTGGGTGCCCTGGTTGTACCTCATATGGGTGTGAAGATACTTACTTACTTCAGTTTTATGTGTCATTATCGGTAACCCAAAGCGGCGCGACACCTGAAAGTAAAAGGAGAGTTTCAATTTGATCGCAAACTCGTATTTGCTCCCTGGAGCCATACCTACATGATATGTCATATAATTCTTTCACAGCAATAATTGGTTTTCACGTTTAACTCAATGTAATACGTGAAAACTCTGGTTGTACCCCTGCCTGTTCTTCGGGGATACGGGCAAGAAAGCATTCGGAAGTATTAATTAAGACTAAGTTACATAAAACTGAATCCCATTTGTAATGATAAATCCTTGATCCCTTTAAATCCTAGTTGTCGAGGTTTCACATATTTATGAAGACGTGCAAACAAGCCTTGTGTGGAGTCCAATCACGTACATTTTCTGTGTGTGTGGGTATTTGGCAACACAGCCTGATGGTTGGCTAAACCTACAGATCATCGATAGCCCACACATTACATAACCGTGTAAACTACTGTCGACAGATCAAACTGTATCTAATTCGTAAGTAATGCTAAAACTATCCGATATGGACTATTGTTTGTCATGACTTTATATGAAAGCGCTTATGGGCATAATAGTTATATAACGCGATTATCTCTGTCTACATTGCAGGGTGGACTTGGCGTGAAGATATGTAAGATGACCGGTATATTTAACTGGTTCTCTACATTTCGGATTTCAACACTCAGGATAATGTCACTCTATAGGTCTTAGTACTGTTAAGTCTGAAATGTCTAAACTACAAAGGTTATGACTTCAAAAAGTTATTGGACCTATTTATAAAGTGCATATACAACAAACAAAAATACCTATAAATTAAATCGAAAAACGCGGTAATGAATTTCCGTTTTGACTTTACGGGAGACAAGGTTAAATTTGATTATAGTTTTAAAATGTTTAAACTAGTTATAAATATAAATAATTGGCTTAAAATTTAAAGCATATGTAATTAAACAATATTTTTTATAAATATTAAAATATTTGCATACCAAAATATGGTAGAATAATTGTTATACTTAAATGTTTTTGTAACATCTCATTTACACACATATTCTGCAAATAAATAATTTTCTTTCTTTTTTTATCCCTGCCCCACGGGGACCCCTTTATCGAACGGAATGAAAAGTATATCCTACATCCTTCTTTGGGACCTAAAGTACCGACCAGCCAATTTTGGGTTCAGTACATTCGCCATAAATCGCAGTCATGATATAGACAGACAAAAATTCTAAACATATGCTCCGTGGTCCCGTTTTAGTTGCCTGTACCTATTTCTCTTAAAGATTGTCAATGTAGAGACTTCACTCTTCTTCAGTTTTAATATTTGTAAGTGTGTAAATAACACAAGAAGACGGTTTCCCTAGCGGTCACGTCGTTTTCGACAGAGATGGTAACAGTACATTGCAATCCTAAGATTTTTCAACCCACATAAAATGATTTCTAGGGTTTGCCACCGAGTTACAGTACCCTTAGGAACTGAGGATGGGATTTTAGACTTGAACTCAAGTTTTAACAGTGTGTCTAGTGTAAGTTTTTTCCGAGTTTCTCGTAAATGAAACTTAAATTTCTCGTAAACTCGTGATCTATTGGACCACTTTTCATAGATTTTCATTTGTTGGATTTGTCTCCGCCCTGAATAGCAGAATACATCTTAAAAACAGTGAAAACGGAACAGCTAGTATAGACAGAAGATTTTGTTAACTACTATTAAGATAGTTATTATTTGGTTTAGTAACCGGATTGAAAAAAAAATTTAAATTATGTTATAAAGGAAACAGCCAAAGACAAACGACGATCAAAAATAAGATCTACATTGTCTTGGTCTCTAGTAAGAGCTACAGGAAAGCGGTCCTTGGATTTCCATCCCATTCTTATGTATCATGAAGAAAACCCGGGATAGCTAAATGCTCAACCGAAATAGTATTACGAATATAAAGTAATCATAAAACAGTCCACACACAGGAGAGCATTACGAATATAATCATAAAACAGTCCATACACACAGGAGACAGACAAAAACAAAGCGTATAAGGGGCAAGGTCTCAAACCCGTTTAATTGTCTGGCATACTCTTTTCTCATATAACTTTAGAGGTCAAAATACCAAATTACCTTAAACATCGTAAATGTAATCACTACGATTAAATGTTATCGGTACTGGTACATACGAGCCAAGGACATAAGCGACTAGTTGGCATCCTCATAACATCCTTTCACGACTACAGAATCTTTGAACATTTGCGTAATAGTTGAAGGCACGGAATTTGTTGTGCTTGCTTTGAATCTGACAATGTACTTGATAATATAAATAGATCACGAACCGCAACTATGTATTAGAATTTATACATATTTATTAACTAGCCTACCCGATGCACTTCATTTACTAGGTAATACTCTTTACCTATTCTGCGGGGACTTAAGAATGTCTATGTAAGATGACCTGTACATTGAAATGTACATTCGAACTTCCAAGTTATTTGGTCACTTTGTACGAAGTGTTTTTGTGTTGGTCCAGGCTCCTTTGCTTACTGTCACCAACACCGTGACATCTGACTAGGTGGGAGAGTTTCGCAGCGCCAAGTCCGGATTGGTTCCACCGCCTCACCTATTTTTGACGCCATAACGTCAGTGCTTGCCGTTAACGTGTTCCGGTTCGGAGGATAAGGTAGCCGGTAAACTTAACTTTGCTCGAAGCCTAACATCCCGGCCTCAGATTGACAACGAACCATTACCCCTTTTGGTGTCTCCAAGCGGCGTGAATTTCTTACCATCAGGAAAACCATGGGCTTGTTTGCCTTCCAATACCATAAAAAAATACGAGACTATTTGAAAGTACATATCTACAAATTAAAAACCAAATAAATTAAATCGGACTAGGTATGCGACATTGAATTGAAGTCTAATTTACATTTTGACTTTCATCCCTCTCCCTTTAGTAAGAGGGATAAAATGTCGCCTATAACCTTTTTCGGGACATAAAGTAATCTGTATATTTGGTGTCTACCGCGGCCATGATATAGACAAACAAAAATTCTAAAAATCCTGTTTGTACCTACCTATTTTTGTTTAAATATCTTCACCGTACAAAAATTACTGCTCCACAATTTTAATATTATACTAGCTGAGCCGGCAGACAAAAAAAATTGGGGTGAGTCACCCTTATCACTTAGAGGTATGAAAAATAGATGTTGGCCGGTACTCAGATATTATCACAAAATTTCATAAGAATCGGTCAAGTCGTTTCGGAGGAGTACGGAACGAACATTGTGACACGAGAATTTTGCATATATGTATATAAAAAAGATTTATTTCATACGAATCAAAATTCTGCAATCAAGACTCTTTTGTCATAGAAAACTTGCACTGTTAGTCTTACATCCCGACTACAAGTCAGCGACATACCTACCCAAAACATATATGGTGTTTCTAGGCCACGGTTGCCTCTTATCGTCAGAAGAACCGGGTGCTTGTTCACTGCTCTCTCACATAAAATAAATTAAGGGTACGTTGTATAGTTACTCTCTATTTAAATAGTGGAGGTTACATTCCTAAGGAAAACTGATGTCATTTCCAAACATTGCTGACTTTCACAAAATGAAGTCGAATTGTACACAATCAATGTAACAAAATCAATTGTGAGTAAGTAATAAAATAAAGTATTATATCCATATCCCCGAAAGGGTAGGCAGAGGCACAACCAGGGCACCCATGACTAGCCGAAGATACTAAGTTTCACACTGTGATAGGTGGCAAGCCTATCGCCAACCGGGCACATATACAATCCCGGGCAACGTTAATTTTATTAGAAAATTAAAAATATACATTTTCTATTTTTTTTTGTTGCATGACCCGGGATCGAACCCGGGACCTCGAGAAGTCAAGTCTGACAAAGGACCGCTACACAGAGACCATTGTGATTTTGGTCTACTTTTTAGAAATCCTAACTGCTAGTAGCCTTAAAAGAAAAAGGCGATTTTTTATTTTTAGGATAAAACCAACTTACCTATTCTAAACATACATTGTGAAAAACTCATGTGACGTTTAAAAACGCAGAAGGGTTACGCAAATTCTCACGATATGTGTCTAAGAATATTCCCCGTGTTGGTCCGGGTCTGCTGATTAGAATAGTCCACCTGCCTCTCTGCCAGGCAGCTCGTAGAAGTTAGTTAAAATGTAGATAATCACTAACAATACTAGAATGCTGTGAAACAACCTGCCGCAATCCACAACCCTAGAGGTAAAGGTAAGGCGGTTAGATTCCTGCCGCCATAATGACTCGGTCATGTTCCGGCCTGGGAAGCACATACTCTAGCCTGTAAACTTGCACAATAGGCCTAACACCGCAACCACAACAAAGCACCTGTAACATTTATGGTGTCTATAGGCCAGGGCTATCTCTTACCATCAGGAGAATCGTGTGTTTGTTCGCTGCCTTCTCAAACAACCCTAGGGGAAGGGGTAGAAAAACTGTAATACTACTTCACATAATTATTGGGCTCACCACAGAACATAACAGCTTCCCGATCTGGGGGGTGATTATGAAACTCAGTTACCAACTCAAAATGGATGAGTGTACATCGAACCGCTGTCAAATGACGTGTTTTGTATTTGCTATCTCCAGTGACCAACAGAAATACAATAGAGATAGCAAACACAAATGACGTCATTTGATGTACACTTTTACAGTTTGAGTTGACAACTGAGATACATAATCACCCCTGCTTCATATCATGCTTGATATCACTCCGGTTTCGAGAACTGTGTTTTAAAATCGTGCAAATAATTACTCATCATAAATGTAAAGCAATTACTCTGCTTTGGGAACCACCTTGAACTTTAAACGCTAACAATGAGAAAAATATGTTATATCGAATACCACCCTTCACTTAATCGGTCCGAGATGACACCACTCGATGCACTTAATCCTATTAGCAACTATTAAAGAAGTCACGATCGAATGCAGACATTGTAATAATAATAAACTCTTTATTGTACAACTAATCATAAAATTGTTACATATTAAGTACATTGATAAAAACATATTTTATACAAAAGGCAGTTTTATCGCTAACAAGCGATCTCTTCCAAATAACCAACGTTTAGAAGACAAGTACATCAAAATAAGGAGATGATACAATATCTGTTTATAAATCGTAAATCTTTCAAATAATTAATTTAGGAAGTAATCAAACATTTTAAAACAAAAGTGTTAAAATTATAAATAAAAGTTAAAACAAAAAAAAATGTATGCACATTAAATAGGTAGTGAACATTTTCCAAGTTACCCAGTTATAAATTTGGTGCTAAAGTATTCAGGTAAAACTCCTTTACCATCTTCTTAAATCCATGGTTGCTTTCTGCCTGTCTTATTTCAACAGGCAGTGAGTTCCATAGCTTAATAGCCCGTACTGTGAACGAATATTTATAGAATTTAGTTTTATGCTCCGGAATCTTTAACAGAAGCCTTTTGCAATGACTTTGACCAACGTTATCTTCATTAAGAAAAATAAACCTCTTTTTAAGATAGACGGGAGTATTGGTATTAAAGAGAATACTAAATAAAAGATTAAGTGTATGCGGTGTAGGTAAACTCATTGTATCGGGCTAGATCTATCGTAGGTATAATGCTACATCCACACGTTTGCCGCTTGCCACAAATACAAATAAATACAAACGCCAGTGATTCAAAACGGCAACATTCACACGTTTGTGAGTGTGTTGATGTATTTTGAACAAGCAAATATGAAGAACGTCCAACAATTGTCAGCTATTAACATTTGGTTCAACTTTTATTTATTAAAAAAAAGGAAAAGAGAGAAAATAAAAGTATACGATAAATTTGGGAAAGATGGTGAATGATTAAATTTTAAAATTCTCATAATATTCTTTAACTGGTTTCCTTGTAATTTCATTTAAATGATATTGGCTACTTTTTATCCCTGTGATCTTTGTTTTCACGAAGAGTATAATTTCATCATTAGACTAGATTTTTATTAAGTAAAAATACGTAAAGGACAATTCAATAAAAACGCACACAAACGTGTGAACGCGTGGCAAGCGCTTGCGGCAAATTCCTTCGAATTGTGTCAAAAAAACCGACACTCGATCGAATCCTAGCAAACCTTTACCTACCCAGCCAGACACCCTATCCACACGTTTGTAATAGTTTGTGGAAGTATGGAAAGATGTCGATCCTACACAAAATGTCTGTTATCATAATATAAACCCGTCAATTTTGAAAACTCTTAACACCACCGTTGGATGATACCCGGGTGATTTGGTCGTGAAATGTTAGCCCAGGTCTCTCCAAGTAACATCTATCCACATTCGCATTGTAATCAAGTATCTAAAGGCAAAATTCGGATAAAATGCAAAATTTTTCCACGAGCATTTCATTGTAAATTTGAATTTAGGTTCTAATAAAGACTCTACTATAAAGTTGAATCTATGGCATTAGCTGCTTTCACTTCGGCGGATAAGTGCAAAAGTATTTACTTTTCGAAAAAAAATTAAGGAAAAAAAGGTTCTTGAAATCAGTCAATAGAAGGTGATAAAGGAAAGGCAATCACCGATGCAGGGCAACCTTAAAGTAATGACTTTGCAGAGCCTAAATCTATTTTTTGATTAACATCTATGCCCATACTGCTAGTAACTTGACATTATGTGAAAAACTTGACTCCTCTTTAACCTTACTTTAACTTCATTTTTTTGTCTTTTATAACCGCATCCAAAAAAGTAGGCGGTTGTTAATTCAAATATATGTTTTTTTTTATTATTTTTTTGCATGTTTGTTACGCGACTTCTCAGCCAATAACAACCTGATTTTAATGGTTCTTTAAACAAAGAAAGGTCATGATTCCAAGGAGTTCCCATATTAATTTTATCACTAGTATTTTTTAAGTTATTATTAATAATTTATATTTTTTTGTTTATAATGACAATATTGTCCTTGATGATGTAGTCAAAATAGACGAAAATTGGCTAGGTCAGGGTAGCCGGTGGACTTGCACAATAGGCCTAACATCCCGGTCGCAGGACAGCAACGCACCTACAATACATTTGCGTCGCAATTTTTCGTCGCAATAGGTAATGTAGGTCATTACCTATTGCGACGAAAAATTAATAGAATTGGTCTTAAGAAATCTTGGGACAAACTAGGCCTCTTGGTACAAAATATGTGAGGTTGTGTCGGAAGAAAAGTTAAGCAAGCAAGCGAAGTAAGTACGAGTAGGTAGCGACTACCGGTCACAAGTCTGCTGCTTGTAAAATTTTTACTGTCGAATATGCGAATGCGCTTATGCGCATAGTTCTAAGGTCTTCTTAGTTATTGCCAATACACGAGTTACATTTAAATGTAACTACGCCTTTATTTATTTAACCTTGTATTTACCTGGTACTAACATCGAGAACCTTTTGATCACTTTAAGTAGTTATCCAATTAAATTTTAAATTTTAAGCTCTTTAATGTATTCGTAATTTATTATTTTATGCTGTTGATGGGTTTGATGAACCGATCGCCCAACTTTCCAATAAGGTTTTACATAAATAGCCCCGATTCACTTGAGTAACGACCAAGGTCAGCGTTAGAATGTCAATTTTTGTTAATCCCTATCAAACAATTTTCCTTTGTTATTGCAAAAAAAGTACTGAGGCTACAACGACTACGAGAAGACGTCTAAGCACTTACGTAAGCTTCGAAATTCTTTTGTTTCGGCATTATACAAGTTATTTATACCTATAGGTAACCTATTTTATTAGTCCAAAAGCCTTTTTATGGAGACGTAGGTTAACTATAATCAACCTATAAGTTGCATGCGTAGGTATATCTCGTATCTGCGTAGTTAGCATTCAAGTCACCCGATGATTAAGCCCAATTGCACAAGCCACTCGTTATTCCAAAACTATAAACACAAATATTCTGCACATCCTATGAGAGTCGTCTTACTATTTATGTATTGCGCGAGTCGGTCTCCATATGTTACAGCAAATGGCATAGTGATCTAAATGACTTAAGACCTGATATGGCGGAAGGGTTTGAGGCAATGCACTGGAACTTCCGTGCTTTGTGGTGGAGAATCGGGTCGCGATACACTTGCGACATTTGTCCACAATTACCTATTCAAAGTTGTAAAAAGAATTCACACGTTGTTCAACCGTACTTGTGCATTTTTTAATTATGCTGTTCAATTAAGACATTCTGTCATGTTTTTGTGTACCTTGTTAACTAAATTATAGGAACTTGATGTAAAGTTTCCTTTCCGGCTTTGTTGCTTTTCCTTGGCAATGACAACAATAATTGATAGGTAGAATAATTAATAAATAAAATATCGTTTATTGATTTCTTAGATCATGCTAATATGTATGTAATAACTAGTAGGTAGGTACCTACGGGATACGATACTCTATTATACGATACGTTATTTATCTATACTTATAAAATAACTGTCCTGACTGACTGATTCGTCATCCCCATTCAAAAACTGTTCGAGTTGCAGCCATGAAATTTGGTGAGTAGGGTCGTTTCATTAAGTAGACACGCACTAAGGACGTAATATTGGATTCTACCCCTAAAAGGGGTGAAACAGGGGTTGAAAGTTTATACGGAAGACCATTGTTTCTAAGTTAGAAATATGGATCTTGGGCTACTTATTAAAAATGAGTAGATTAGTATTTAAGCTTTTTTGGAAATTCTACACCTAAGGGTGAAATAGGGGTTGAAAGTTTGTATAGAAAACCATATTTTTTTAGGTTAGAAATATGAAACTTTATTTTTGGGCTACTTATTAAAATGAGTAGCTACCTACGTATTTAATCCTTTCTGGAAATCCTACCCCTAAAGGGATGAAATGGGGGTTGAAATAATCTGTAAATATAAATACTGCCGAGCAAAGCCGCGGGTAACAGCTCGTGTAAGTGTAAAAGTTATCTTTGCCTAAATATCTTCAATTATTTATTACATTTGCATGCCTAGTAGATAGGTACATGTTTTTATTAAATGCTATCTGAGACGACAGAATAGTTGGCCCTGCCTTTACCGTTATTATGGATTTTTTTCAGCAATCAGCAAAATATTTATTGACATGGAGTATAAAAGTGGTACTTGTGCGCGTCGACATTTCTATAAAATACCACCGGAAATCGCGGCCACATACTGAGAAGATCCGGCGAAAGAAATTCAGCAGACTTTTTTCAATACTAAATAGTAACATTTTATACTAGAAAAAAAAATACAAATTACAGTATAATTTTAACATATATAAATAAGTAGGTAGTACTTTGTTAAGTATAACAAACTGTTATACTTAACTACAAATTGCAGTGTGAGATTGAAACATCTATCCCTATGCATATTCGTCTTCCAAATACTCGGAGACCTTGTAATAGCCTTTCTTACATAATTTTGCTTTTATACATTTATAAAGTTATTATTTAAGAAGTGGAAGCATTGGCGAGTAGGTACATGTTCCATTTGAAAGACTTCAAAGTATTAAGAGTGAAAAGTTGCAAGACCCGAGTGTAGGAAGCATGTATGAGAGTCAAGTCCAAGACAGGCTGGATAGTGTGTACCTACCGGACTTAGACGTGGATGACTGTTGGAATGTTTTGAAAGATAGTATGATTGATGTTGCCAAAGAGGTAGGTATGTGAGAGTGCAAAGATGTACAAGTCAATGAATGGTGATGCATAGTGGGATGAGGAGGTAAAAGCCTCCGTTTAAAGTAAGAAGAAAGCTTGGCTGGACTATGTATCATGTTTGCAGTCGAACAAAAGTATGAAAATTTTGAAGAAAGAAATGTACCTACCGTTGTTGCAGGAAAATCACCAAACACTTCGTGAAAGAGAAGCGTGAAAGCGAAAGTATGAAACTAGAAGAGAGGTTGGCTAACAACTTCAAGATGAACACCAAACTCTTTTGAATTCTTCCTCCAGAATGAATAGAATTAAGTCTAAAAGTGGTGATATTCTTGCAAGCATGCATGACGTGTTAAAACAGTGGAATGAATTTTATGGATATATGTATAAAAATGCCCAGAGATGCTGCCGCTGCAGCTGAGTCCGAGTACTCAAATGACTCGGAAATAGCGGAGGCATCTGACAGCATTATGATGGAAGAAGTTGAATGGGCGATTAGAAGTATGAACTATAGTAAGTGTGTGGGAGTAGATATGGTTACAGCTGAGATGTTCAAGCTTGGTTGCCCTGCCGTCCGGGACTCTTTCTGGGTTCTTTGTAACAAATGTTGGAAGACCGGCAGAGTACCCGAAGACTGGCGACGTGCGGTCATCGTGCCCTTGTATAAAGGCAAGGGTTCATGCATGGACTGCATAAGTTACAGGGCCATTACTTTGATCAGTTTAACATCATATATGTATGGAAAAATAGTTAAAAGAAGGATGCAAGGGATGTCCGATGGAACTTGGTTGGAGGGTCAGGGCGGTTTTAGGTCTGGAAGAGGATGTACGGATCAAGAGTTTTCGCTCCGCAACATTGTAGAGAAGCATCTGGCTGTGTTTCAGAGGGTTTTCTGCGGTATTGTGGATCTCGAAAAAGCGTTTGATAGGGTTGTACGTAAGGAATTTTGGGACATTTTGCCAAATTATGGGATAATCGGGCCCCTGCTGCGTGCGGTGCAGTCAATGTATTTAGTCTGTAAAGCATGTGCGCAGATAGATTGCAACATATCGCCTGGGTTTGATGTTAACATTGGCGTCAAACAGGGTTGTGTGCTGCCAGCACGCTTATTTATCTTATATTTGGACAAATGTCTTCAAAGGTTAAGATCATTGAATGTGATCAATGGGTGACCAACTGATGAACTGCCTGCTTTATCCAGATGATGCTGTACTTTTGGACTCTATACTATCTGAGCTGCAAACACTGGTCACAATTATGGAAGAAGTTTGTAAAAAAAGGGGCTTACATTTGAATGCGATGAAAACTTAAATAATGGTGTTTGAAAGAGACGTAACCAGAACCGATGTAAGAGTTTTGGTTGACGATGTAGTGTTGGAGCAAGTGAATGAAATTGTATATCTTGGTTGTGCTTTTAGCAGGGATAAAGTACTTCCAAAGGTTAAGGTAAGGAGCAAAAATTGTCTGCTGAACGTGGTATTTGCCTTAGAATTTTCCAGGTCAGAAGTTTCCAGATCATAGATAGCCAGAGAACCTTTTGTTGTCTCGTAAGCTAGCCTAAGTCGTGGCCGGGATAAACACAGATCTCAAAAAGTCGGAGAATTGCGCGATTGCCTTGGAGAACTTTTAATATTTGGTCTTTTAAATCAAATTCTGTAATAAACGTACTTTTCTATAATATATAAGATTACTGTGGTTTCAATATGTTCAATAGGTGTGTGTTTCGTGAATTTTGTCTTGCTTTATAATGGAAGCATGGACAAGCCTGTGTTGTTTACAAGGAAAAGTAAAATTAGATAAAATTCTTCCTCCACCTGAACAAATACTTTCTATACTTACTATACGTAGGTCACGCTATAAGGTAACTTAAAAAAACAACATGTTATGAGCAAAATGTTATGTTTAATGCTTTTCAAAATAATCTCCTTTACATTTTAAACATTTTTTCATGCGATCGAACCATTTTTTAAAACTGGACCACATATCTGAAGGCTCGTTTTCTACGTGCTGATTGAACGCTATCACTGCCTAACACCGTGATATTTGACTAGGTGGTAGTTTCACAGCGACTCGCCCGGATTGGTACAACCGCCTTACCTATTCCTGCCGCCATAACATCAGTACTTGCCGTTGAGGTGTTCCGGTAAGCTTATTTGTTGCTCGAGGCCTAAAATTGTGCCTAAAATCCCGGCCTCAAGTTGGAAACGCGTTTAGTGTCTCTAGGCGGCGTGAGTTTCTTACCGTCAGGGAATCCGTCTGGTTATTTGACTTCCACTATCATAAAAAATTAGGTAAATGTTACCTATTGTATCATAATATGTAGTTGTGGGTGGCATAACCTGTATTGCACGCGGACGACCTAGCACCTAGCGAGGGGCCTGGATCCGATGGTAGATTTTGGTGTTATACAGACGTCGCTGGAAAATTCTGCCATCTCATGGTTACGGTATTAGTTAGCAAGTTAAAGCCAGTAGACTCGCCTCTATTATAGAAACATAAGATTAACATGGGAAAAATTAAACGACTTTCTTGGTTTCATTATTTTATTTACAATATATTAATATTCTCTGTTTTATTGTGAGTTACATTTCTCGTCATAGGCACTGTACATATAATTTAAAGCATCATACATCAAGTGTTCAGTGGCTTTGAGACCTCACTTGTCTATACCACCGGTTAGACATTAAGGAGATCATAAATAATCTCATAAGTAACATACTTCTAAGTCTTAACGACAAATAAAAAAGTCCATTTTTGTCTTAAGGATTCAAAATTCAATTATATCGATATACTGAGCGCACAATTTTAATTTTCCAATCAGCTATGCGCAGTTAAACTGCGGAAACCCGACTTCAATTTCAATACTATGTTGACTAAGTAAACAATTAAACATGTATTAAGTATAACTGAAAACCGTTTAACAAATTTCCATAAAATGAAAAAGGCCACCTCTAAAACTTGATCTACTTTAAAAAAAAAAAAAATCGATATCCTTTCATAGTTTCCTGAATGTCGCGTAGGGAACACTCAGCAGAACACGGTCGAATTGAGAACCTCTTACGTCGTTAAGTCAGTTGAAAAAAAAAACACAAAATAAAGGCAAATTTGTTATCATAAGGTCCAACTCCTAAGTAAAACTTCAGATATATTTCGTGATTCTGTAAGAGGTTATTACTGTTTAAGAGAAAATAAAAATATCAGTAGTGGATAAATTTAAACCATTGACCGTTAATCGAAATAGGTGGCTTAAATATTTTTAGCTGATTTTTTTTACAAAACATCACTCTTCTCTGAAAAAAATATTTAAAAAATAATGTTAAGTATTTCATAACTCAATTCGTACTAAGTCTTTTTAAATAATACAAAGCCTCGTTAAAAAAATTAAAAGGTGTGACACTAACCCAGACCAACAAAAACAAAACGCAAAAACCAGTATGTAAGTTTTTAAGGTTAAGGTGGAAAAATACGAAAGTGATTAATTATAATAATACTTATACAATTAAATCCAAGTATCAATGTTATCTGCTACGTAGCAGTGTAGATTAAACTATCACCAATCAATATAGCTCGAGATCCAAAACATCCAGACGATCCTCTTCTAACTTCTAAGACTGATAGGTATGACGAGGCTACTACTATAATATGTAAGTTTGGACCACTGTGGTTTTGGCAGGTATCCATATCAAATAAAATACCAACAAACTAGTTACATCATAAAGCGCAATTTTCGTCGCAACAATATTAGAAATGACGTCGTCGCTCACCAACGGGGAGCCCTCGCCACCTTGAAACTTTCACGAATTTCGTTAATGTCAAGCGACACAAGTCTCCGGGTCGGTAAGTAGCAAATAAATACATTTAAACAGTAACCATCATTTATGCCTAATACTAGCCAAAGTCAAGATGATCCAAATTTTCTACTTACTCTACAGTTCCTGCGTAAGTTGGAAGCATACGTTGAGAAAATTCCAGCTTTACAAAACTACTTAGGTCTGGCCAGGTAACGAAATCATCGGATCTCGAGTAATTACAACCACACCAGTTTTATCACTAAAATGCTTATAATGAGTATCGTATAGACAAAGTGAGGTCTTACCAACATGTAAATCCGAAAACACGCAATATTAAGATACACAATTTCAGTTAATTTAAACTACGACCAGAGACAACCTACTCCTCTTGAATCTACTAATAGCAAAGCAAACGATTTCCTTGTCGACTCGAAAACCAACAACTGACAAATTTCGAGCTGTATTATTAAGTAGAATGGAAAGTGAGAAAGGAGATAATATAACTCTTTTAATCGAATTCACGCTCGACTACGTTAGGTTATTCATTTACGTTTATGACATAACGCAAATTTCGATTAGTACATTTGAATGTGAAATCATCAAATTAGGGAATAGAGATTTTCGAACCTTTACAGTTACAATCCATTTTATATAATAAAAAGCCAAGTAACGTCGAATATAACCAGCAATCGACTTTAAAACTAATGCAAAGATAATCTGTTCGACGACAGAGCATTCTAAATTTCTCAAGAAAAAAAAATTCAAGAATTTCTATCTAATTAATCATTGGAGTTTATAAGATTTTATATCACAGCTACAGCTTTAAAATGCAATAGAAAAGAACAAACGCAATCTCAAACCGAAGTGTCTCACTGTGCGCTCATTTTTATGCCGAAATTAAGTAGGTATAGTCTGTTCCAAACCCATACCGAAAAAAGATCACGAACCCTAAGTATAAAGTTAGTGGCGAACGAAACCTTTCAACTAAGTTTTTCACACAAATGTTATAAATAATGTTATAATTCACGCAGTAAACGCGGTTTGTGATAAAATGCGGGGTAAGTGGCGTCGAGTTCATCCAGGGTTGTAAAACCTGTTTTGATGACAAAACGAGTTGTGACATACGACAGAGGCCTCATTCAATATTTAATTCTGATTAGTTGGCTGGTATTATTATAAGTACAAGTTATTACAAGTATTGTTAGCCGACTTGTAAACTAAAAGTGTAAACTACGTCATTGACTATTTTTTGATTATAAGTTGAGGTTTCCTGATTAATGAGTAATTTTTTTTGCGTATATTAATGAATTTAATTTTTATTATTATGAATTTTATTAATAAATACAAAAGAATGTTTATACAAATTCGCAAAATTTATGCAATTCAAACCTTAACTAAATGAAAAAAATACCTATAATTTTTTAAAGCGATTCGTTAAATGTTGATTAGACCTGTTTTACACTCAAAGATCAACGTCCGTTTTTCTTTTTACGTTTGGAACAGACTGCAATAGCTAATATTTTTATAACACTGGTAGCAAATGAACAAAATGACATTCGAGTAATGATGAGGTTTGTGTAGAGTAATTTTCTTTTATAAGCTCAAAACTGAGAACAAATCTAATGATTCGTTTTAAAGTATTTCCTGTAAGGCTAAGCTAGCGCTGCTCCTGGGAGTAAGTAGATTCGAGAGAAATATGTTAGATACACTGAAGATATACCCAACAACAAAAGTACACTAAGTTACACAAAAATTTAACGTTAGGTGAAAAAAGTGACTTCTAATAATATATTTGTGTACAATAATTTATAACACGTACGAACATACATTTCCCGAATATGATAACAATAACAGAATATCCTGATAATAGTTATACAAATACAGAGTTCTTTGCTAAAAAAATAAACGTACAAAACTCTGGTTTATCTAGAAACTTAATTACTGGATACCGGGTTCTTTAAATGTTCTAAAAAAAATTAAAAAAGCAAAATTTTCACCTGCAAGACTTCTAATTTTTTTTTTCTTTTGTAGAGTGCCCCTACGAGGAAAATTTTCTTTTATTAAACAGATACGCCCAACTTTAAGTTTTTCTAAACTAATAATAGACAGTTAAAATAAAATGTTTGAAATATTCAGACTAATAAATATTTGTAACCTAGACTAACAGTTATGTGTAAAACAATTGTTTGTTTGTTAGAACGTACTACGTACGTACGTAAATACTTTTAACAAATGTTTGTCTACGTAAATAATTTTCAATTTATAAAATATTGGACTCATAAAATGAGTCACAGTATAATTTTATTTAATAATTACTAAACATTTGACTCACTTGTATGAACATTTTTTTATAATCAGTTAAAAGTGTGAATATTTTATTAAGATGACAATTTCTACACTTACAAGTGATATTGAGTATTGTAGAAATTTCCTAAATATGAATTCCTTAAAAGAACGTAAAACCAAACCGTGATGTTTCAGATATAACATTGTTATTGTTATCAACTCGGCTCCCATTTAAGTAGTACATTCTAATGAAGAAATATATTGCACACACAATAGTACTGAAACTAAACATACAGGGCGTTTTATTATGCAAATTACAACACTATACTACAAATAAAGAACCGTCTTAAACCAAATAAGCGTTTAATTTTTCAAATAAACACCTAATAAGTTGATAGTCGCGGCAATTCTGTTGGCACAAACTAAACATCATCTCAGTTTAGTGCGTGTCAACGGTAAGGACCGACATAAACGCATATTAGAAAAAATACATTTGTTTCAGTAGGGATAGTAGTATTTCTGTAAGTGTTAGAGGGTGAGTGATCACGTGAGGGGACAGGAGGGCAGGCGGCCGCAGGAGGAGTGCCACCGCCGCTTGCACTGGCTCGACTCCGCCTCCGATATCTCCGCAGTGGACATCGTGTGCGACCCGCCCTCGCCCAGACCTGAAATAGTGTACAACATCTTGCTGCTACTTCAACTACCAATATATAAATATCTATCTATATCTTGTACACAAACAAAGGTCTTTCTAAAACGACCAAGGGCAGAGGCCATTTGAATAATATGAATACGTTGCTCCTCACACCTTATCTTGCAACATTAGACAGCAAAGATGTTAATTTTAATTTAAGGTGGGATCTCAATCTTATCAGCGCTTGCTTTTATTACATTTTATTACAATGTAATAAAAGCAAGCGCTGATGTTACCTATAGTTTACCACCCATTCCTATCGCGATACCGTCAGTGTTCGCCACAATGATGTCCTGAATTAGAGCTTGTAGCTAATACTATCAACATCCTCATTATATTCTGTTACTAGCTTGCGTTCCTTTAAGCAAACGCTCGAGAATAGGTAGCAAGCAGTGTTATTAGCCATATTTAAGGAAGTACACGCATGTAATTGCTATAGTGCTTGTCATTAAAGTAAGTCAATCCACCAAAATTGTCCACAATATACAACAGTCTTCTTACAGAATCTAGACTTCTTATTTTGGCTAGAAAAAGTTTACAAGTTCGAGTAACACATAATTAGTATTAATTTTATTTTTAAATTTATATCCTGCAAATGTTGTCATTGTAAGGTGAAATGTTATAAACATTAAATGATTTGTGTGGATTAATACAAGTTTTTATATTTATTTGTTAAATATTAAGGAAGCATATAAGCAAAGAGAATGGTGATTATCCTTAAAGTGGACTGGCGTGATACATAGAAATCTTATAACCTCAAAATACAGGGTCTCTCAATATATCTTCATGAAATGTGTTTAAAATACTGCAAATACAAAAAAAGTTTATAAAGTTAGTATGTTAGTATAAACCATAAAAAAACTATCCCAATCTGAAGCAACATTGAACTATTCCTACGGACTTGACAACACCACTGGTTAAGAAACATATCATTAAGTGGATGTCAAAGGGTCATAGTTGCTTATTAATATTTTTCCAATCAAAGATAAGAAAACACGCTGGGTAAGAAACAGCCTATCGCAAGCCGCTAAAAGACAAAATTCTAAAAAAATATCTTTAAACCAATACTAGTAAATACGGATAATGTCATCAGCATGGTTGTTTTTATATTATCAGGGTTGGACCACCTTTTAAGACTAATGGTTTCTGAGTCATACAAAGCTGTAAATTTCAATGAAAAATCCTCCAATAACATATTACACGTTAACAGTTGTTGAACAATTTTATTATTATTATCCTTTATTAATTTTTTTTTGTAGAATTATATAATAAGAACTAGCCTAATCGGCGAACTTCGTAACTACTTCCTTTTTCCCTGCAGTTTCCCTCAAAAGAACCTTCTCACAATAACCAACACAAGAAATAAAGAATTAGCAAAATTGGTCTATCCTTAAGTCGTGAGGCGTTCACACGAAATTGGAATTAATTTTTATATATTACTAGTTCACCCGGCAGACGTTGTTCTGCTGTATTTTTAATGTTATTTTAATTAAAAAAATGCGGTGAGTCACCGCATTTAGGGGTATGAAAAATAGATGTTGGCCGATTCTCAGACCTACTCAATATGCTTACAAAATTTCATGAGAATCGGTCAAGCCGTTTCGGAGGAGTATGGGAACAAACATTGTGACACGAGAATTTTATATATAAGATATAGATATAAAAAATAAATAAAAAAATAGCGTAGACTGAGAAAAAATATAAACATAAAAAAGTAGTCTTTGAACTAAGCTACCAGTAGTCAAGGCGACAATAAAGGGATCTCCGAACAATGCGTTCCGTCCCTTTTTTGAATTGCTGTCGTCTGAATTTGATCGTTAATCCAGGTAAACAGCGATTCTTTTAAGGTGTTGGTCGCGACTCTTTGCTTTACTGACAATTGGGACTAGGGGGAAAATTATTGTTGTTGAGTCAACATTTCACATAGACATTTCATGTCTATAACCTCATGAGCCAAGTATAGTACATAAGTATTTTGTCATTTTTCCTTCCTTATTATTATTAAATTCTTTATTGTATACAAAATATCAAAAAGAAATTAAAAATAAAACCGACTTATCTATTCGTGCCGCCATAACGTTAGCACTTGCTGTTGACGTGTTCCGGTTCGGAGAATAAGGTAGCCGATACACTTACTTTTGTTCGAGGCTTAACATCCCGGCCTCAAGTTGGCAGCGCACCATTACCACCTTTAGTGTCTTTAGGCGGCGTGAATTTCTTACCATCAGGAAAGAAATCCGTCTGCTTGTTTGCCTTCCAATATCATAAAAAAAAGAACAATAAATATATACATAATTACAATAAATATTAAGTGGTTGTTAAACTAAGTTAATGTATAATAAAGTGTATGTATATGTGTAATAGGTAATGTTCGCGTCGTATGCAACCTCTTAGTAGTTCTAAAACGAATTGCTACAAGTATATTTCTGTATCTAATATTAATAAAAAAGAAATTCACGCCGCCTAGAGACACCAAAGGTGGTAATGGTGCGTTGCCAACCTAAGGCCAGGATGTTAGGCCTCGAGCAAAAGTAAGTTTACCGGCTACCTTACCCTCCGAACCGAAACACGTCAAGACGTTATGGCGGTAGTAATAGGTAAGGCGGTGGTACCAATCCGGGCGAGTCGCTGCTAAACTCTACCACCTAGTCAGATGTCACGGTATTAGTGACGGTGAGCCTATGCTCGCCTTTTATGAGCTGCCTAGCAAGGAAGGCAGATGGTCTATTCT
>NJDC01000476.1:0-16435 GCA_002245475.1 Calephelis virginiensis
GTAGTAATTTATATAAATTAAGTGTCACGTTGTTTGTCCGCGATGGACACCTAAACTACTTCAGTGATTTAAATATTTGCACACCGTGTGCAGTTTGATCTGACTTGAAACATAGCCTTTGTTGCCCGTGTTACTACCAATGTTACTACCAGTAGTAAGATCAGTATTTTTTTCCGTTCTTACTACTGCAGTTGTAAGTTGCAAGAAGGGAAATACTAAATTGCCCATCTTACTACAAAGTGACTATAGTTGTTACACGGGTAACTTATTTGCCGTTCTTACTACTGCAGTTGTAAGTTGTTAGAATGAAAATATTGTGTTACCAGTCTTACTACTACCCAATTGTAGTTGTTACATGGGTAACTTGGTAGCATTTCAGTTGTGACTAAAGAAATATTAAATTGTCTGTGTCACAACCTACCTAAAAAATAAACATTGTCCATCTTCAAGAGATAGTCTAAAAATCAAGTTGTATGTAAAGTTAAACAATAAAGTTTAATTACTTTGATTTTTATCTCTCTATCAATCATAGCCCAGGAAATTAATCACTTTGTTCGGTTCGATTCGGATAGAGGCATGCATTTGTGTGATCAACATTTAGATGTCTGCATTTTCAGGGTCTGGGTGTTTATTAAATTTATTCTAGTATTTATTTAAGTATGTATATGTATTAGTATCGTTGGCTAACACCCATTACTTTAGCTTACTTTGGGGTTAGATTCAATTTGTGTAACTTGTGCAGGGATATTTATTATTATTATTATTCCTGACTGACAAAATTTGGTATTTAAACAAAGTTCAGTACACAAATAACGCTACTGTGCCCTTTGCTAGTATCAAAGCACGATATGCTATAAAGTATAATATTGCTAGTTTTAAATGTCGACCCTGATCCTCCTGATCCTGTCAATTTATGGTAACAAATAAACTATCAAAAAGAGGCAAAGGCTTCGAATGGGCAACAAAAACTGGCACTGCTGATATGCAAGAAATACACCCCAAAAAAGAAAAAAAATCACTAAAAAGACTGCTGACCAACTTACAAAAATAACTAAAATCCCACCAAAACATTTCATATAAAATATTACCACGATGACCTCATAAGGTTTGCCCTGTGAAAAAGATATCAGATCTCATGTAGAGTTACGTCTTCTAAATCTACACGTCCTAACTCTACCGACCCTAACTACACAAATTCTACATACCAGTAAAAATGTATGGCTTGGCTGTTTCGTTACATACTTCCGAAACTAAAAATTTTCATCACCTCCACGATGTTAGCGAAATCAAAGCGGGGAAAAGGCTACTTTCAGTACCTATATCTCACAGGGTTCCGACAGAAGAATTAAAACGCTTACGAGGGGCCTTCAATAATTACTTAGCCTCATCGCCTCATGGCGTTGTTGTTACAAAAGAGTTTTACTATCGTGCAGTAAATACTTTTTGAAGTCTATCTAGTAGTTTTCAGTCTTTTCCCTTCATTCGTTTTGTTTTGACAGCCTTTGGAAGCGAGCGTGTCGGTCGGTTTTGCAAAAATGGAAAAAGAACAATATCGTACTGTGATTAGATTCTTGTTTTTGGAAGGGAAAACGCGCAGCGAAATCAAAGAGCGCTTGGATGCTGTGTACAGTGACTCTTCACCTTCGATGGCGACCGTCAAAAATTTGTTCAACGAGTTGGCTCGTGGCCGCACGTCGGTTTTTGATGTGCCACGCCCAGGTGCACCGAAAACGGCTACTACAGAAGAAAACGTAAAAAAAATCCACGATCTCGTGTTGGCAGACCGGCGACTGAAGATTCACGAGATAGCTGAGACTGTAGACATCGCAGATGGGACAGTGCATCATATTCTGCACGAAGAATTAGGTATGAAAGAGTTGTCGGCGCGATGGGTGCCGCGTTTGCTTACACCACACAACAACACCGGCTCACACCTCCGTCGTTGTCATGGCCAAATTGATCGAATTGCGCTACGAATTGCTACCCCATCCACCGTATTCTCCAGACTTGGCTCCATGCAACTTTGTCTTGTTCCCAAATCTGAAAAAATCACTCGCTGGCAAAAGATTTGGGTCGAAAGATGAGGTCATCGCCGCCACAGAGGCCTATTTTGAAGACCTCGGGAAATCGTATTTTTTTGACGGGTTAAAAAAGTTGGAGCATCGCTGGTCCAAGTGTATTGAATTGAAAGGAGACTATGTTGAAAAATAAATCTTTACTTTCTCAAAATTTTCCTAATTTTTTCTTAGGCTAAAAATTTATTGAATGGCCCTCGTATAAACGAGGGCTAACATCAAATATATAATCAATGCAAAAGCTCATCTATTTGTCCTTTTTTCTCTACGAATTCTAACGAAAGAACTGAAAAAATCTATCTATAAGTAAAACTAAGGACATGATTTATTAGATGTTAGAGTTTTGCAGCAACTCGCCCGGATCGGTACCACCGCCTTAGCTATTCCTGCCTTCATAACGACAGTGCTTGCCGTTAACGTGTTTCGGTTCAGACTGTAAGGTAACTGATAAACTTACTTTTGCTCTAGGCCTAATGGCAACGTGCCATTGCCACCTTTGGTGTCTCTAGGCGACGTGAATTTCTCACCGTCTGCTTCTTTGCCTTCCAATATTATAAAAAAAGACTTATTGACAACTTACGACTAATTATAATTTAATCCCTGTATTAGTAAATTTGATGCAATTTGATGAAAATATCTACTTGACTAATGGCAAAATACTAACATAAATGCCAAAACATAAAGAATTAAAAAAAAGTAACAAAAAATTCTTTTCATTAATCAATAAATAAAACATCAAAATCTATTTGAAAGCTGTCTTGTAATTCAGTTAAAATTTCACCTTAACGCCAAATTCTAGAAAATTTGCTAAGTAAATAGAATTTAAAAGACTCGTCTTTTTGTATCAAGTTGCGGTTAATTGGATTTATTCTTACATAACACTTTACCTATTTTAAAATGCGCTTTATTTAACATTTCATTTTACATCCGTCGTAATTGTATTAACTGATCTTAAATGAGCGCTTAATTTGATGTGAACAAATAATTAAAATTAAACGCTTCTATTTCAAATAATTAATATTTTTGTCGGGAAAATGGTGTAAAAATTTACTTTTCAATTTTAAAAATATTTTAGTGATGAAACATGCAAATACATTTTTTGTTTGCCTAGTTGTCAGTAATTTAAAAAAAAAAATATGTATTTATATGGTTTAAATACTGGAATCGAAAGATATCGTCATTTGTTTGTCGTGATCCGTATTTGATATTTGACAAGCGCATCAATCAGACAGATTGACGGAAACGGCCCGTCGGGATTCCAACATATAAAAGGAAAAGGACTTTTCTACAAAAGACAAAGCAAATTGTTTTTTTTATTTATTAATGAATTTGAACTTGAATTACCACACCCAGCTCGGACATTTTTGCAGAAAAGACCATCTACCTTCCTGCTAGGCAGCTCGTATAAGGCAAGCATAGGCTTACCGTCACTAGCATCGTGATATTTTACTAGGTGGTAGAGTTTCGCAGCGACTCGCCTGGATTGGACCGCCTTACCTATTCCTGCCGCCATAACGTCAAAGCTTGTCGTTAACGTGTTCCAGTTCCGGTACCGGTGCCTACTACTAAGTTTACCTACTACTACTACTTTTACTAGTAAGTTTACCTACTTTTGCTCGAGGCCTAACACCCCGGCTTCAGGTTGGCAACGCATCATTACCACCTTTGGTGTCTCTAGGCGGAGTGAATTTTTTATCATCAAGAAATCCGTCTGCTTGTTTACCTCTCGATGTCATAAAAAAATGCAAATTAATACATTTTTGTTTGCTTAGTAGTCAGCAATTCTAAAAATATGTATGTTTTTGTATGGTTTAAATACAGAAATCGAAAGACATCGTTATTTGTTTGTCGTGTTCCGTATTTGAAATTTGACTGGCGCAACAAACAGATGGATTGACGGAAACAGGGTTTCATCATTTGACAGGATAAGGACTTTACAACAAAAGACAAAGCAAATTGTTTTATTGCAGTTATTAATGAAATTGACCTTGATTTACCACATACAGCCCGGACATAGCCCATATTCGCTGGAAAGCTTGCACATGAAGCAGTTCAATTTTTGAAATTGGATAACAAACGCTTCAGGCTGGGAGAGAAAATAAATTGACGCTTTATTCTATGAAATCCAGTAAATGGAAAAGTGCGTAAATGCAAATTTGCTACCCTGAAAAAGGCATGTTAATACGTTAGCGTTATTTATGAAATCGTAGAATACACTTGTATGATTTAGTGATCACAGTTTTTTTATTTATTTGGACTACCTCATTGGTCTCGAGGCTAGCATACACGCCTACCTTCACCAACCAACTGCGAGGCTCGAGGTCGATTACCGGCTCGGCAGGCATGTGAGTGATAAACATTTAGATGTCTGCATTTCCCGGTCTGGGTGGGTATATTCTGGTATTTATTTTAACATTTCTATGTATTGGAATTGTTGACTAACAGTTCACACCCATAACAGAAGCTTGAGGCTTTGAAGAGATCACATTTGTGTAAGCTGTCCAAAGATATTTATTATTATTATTTATTAATACGCGTACGTATATACACATTGTGAATCTGATAAATACCGACGTTAGAAATTATAAGTACAGGAAGTTGCAAATTTCTCGATAAACTTTAGTAGTTCAATTCGTATGTAACTTTTATTTTTTAATTATTACATTCGAATATTATTTCTATAAATTACAGATTTTTTTTCACTAAATTATTTTTTTTTGTTTGGTTGGCATCTACTGTACTGTGCACAATAATTCCACCAATGTCAAGTTTTGCCAAAAACACGTAGCAAGTTTTTAATTGTTTACAATTGGTAAAACTAGGTGAACAACCTTTACATTTGAGTCCAGTCAACCTAAAACAAACATCACAATATATAACAAATAACATGCAAACAAAAAAGGAACACAGCAGAAGGGACTAATATATTACATAATATATTACTACAATTTAATGTTATTAGCACGTATATATTTCGATAATATTTAAATAAATGGATTATTGGTATAACAAAGGAGGCATTAACATTAAAATTAATAGGGCGCGGAATTTCTGTTAGAAGAAAAATGGAGGGTTGAGGCCAAACATGGGGAAGGAAAAGAAAGGTCAACAACACTGCTCGGGTTTTGTAAAGAGTTAACTCTTCTCGTAGGCGATACATCATTCAGTAAACATAGATTAAACTTATCACAGATATCTAATAGAGATTCTGCAAATGAGTCTGAACGATAGGAATCCCAAGAAGTGTGGTGACAATTAAAGTCACCAATGATGACAGTGGGAGAAGGTAAACACGATATTATATTTCGTAGATCAGGAATTATAGATTGAGATGGGTGCGGGTTTATAAACCGAGAGGAAGGATATGTCTAATGCTCTGAGAGCAACTGCATTTATCTCCTCATAGTGAGGAGGAAGAGAAATTTGATTGAAAGTGACAGATCGTTTTACTAGCAGGGCAGTGCCTGCATACCTGTCACTCCTGTCCTCACGGAGGCATGAGAATCAAGACATCAGCAAGGGAGTCCCCGGAATCAGCAACCGATAAGCAATTGCTGAATTTGTTTATGATTTTAAAAAGAACGGACAGCAGGAAATCAGATAAATCTTCATTATGAGAAACAGTGTTTTTATTGTTATAACTTATTTTTTTTGAGACTTTAGTAGAGCAGATCCATCAGGCATAGAATATTGAATATTATTACTGTTTTCCAAATGAGCAGAATTATTGTAACCTGTAGCCAGTGGGACGCTAGGTTTAGGAACTAAGTATGAGGTTTTCTTAAATGAGTTTTGAGTGTTATTAATATTATGGGAGAATGCAGATTAATCTAAAGTTGGGGAAAAAAGTTGACGTGCAACATCTGAGTAAGAACGGCGAATAGGAGTAAATTGCTCTGATCCTTTCATGTATAAGCCATTGTCCTGAGCTTGTGCTTTAATAGACTTTTGCTTGGTCAACTCAGGATAGCTTTGGTCAGCTACAAAATGATGTCTGGAGCAAAGAATACATACAGCATTTTCTACTAGAATATTACAACTTTCTCCAAGATGAGATTCAGAACAAGAGAATTTCAAAACAGCCCGTATGATTCTACTTGCCATTTGTTCTCGGTAAAAGCTTTCATTTATTAAATAACGGTAAATTGCAGCTCAATTGCGTTGCTCATTATTATCTATTTAAATAATATAAAACCAGCCAGGATTGGTACCACCTTGTTATGTTCTGTTGACATTACTTCAGTGACCACCTCCTCCCCGTAAAAACTTAAAGCTTACTTTTCAGTAAAAAGACATATATTTCTTAGGCTTATGAGTAATTTTAATTTCACTTAATCTTCTAAGTGTCTAAGTGTGAGTCACTAGCTTTTACTTAGTGTCAACGTTAATTCAAGTTTCGAAAATCCGAATGTATTTTAAAGATATCTATATAGAGTTGTTATTACATATAATTAATAATAATCCAATACAGCCAATTTAAAAATAAAAGTTAATGTAAAAAGTGTAAAGCCGAAGCGCATAATTTAAATAGTGGTACTGTATTAAGTTGTTATTTAACATTTAAATTAAGCATGTTCAATTTGTTATAGTTGTCAGCACGTTTGTATTATAAAAGAAAGTCCCCTTGCCGCGTCTGTCTGTGTTCGCTATAAACTTAAATATACTGCACGGATTTAAATATGGTTTCCACTTATAGATAGAGTAATCCTTTATTTAGGTTTATAAGTGACATTTATTGATGGTTTTTTGTAAATTTATTTAAATATGACTATTTTTGTGCAACGTGTCGGAATCAAGTTCAGTCAATAATTTATTACATATTTTATTTTATTTGATCACTGAAATCTGAATAGGTACCTACATATTTTTTTCCCTGTTGTTCCGGGCTCCTTAGCAGAATAGACTTTCTGCCTTCCTGCCAGACAGCTAATTAAAAGCGAGCATAGGTTTACCGTCACTAACACCGTGACATCCTACTAGGTGACAGAGTTTCGTAGCGACTCGCCTGGATTAGTACCACCGTCTTACTTATTCCTGCCACAATACCGTTCAATGCTTGCCGTTGACGTGTTCCTGTTTAGAGGGTAAGGAAGCCGGTAAACTTACTTTTGCTCGAGGTCTAACATTCCGGGCTCATATTGGCAACGCACCATTACCACCTTTTGTGTTTCTTGGCGGCGTGAATTTCTTACCATCACAAAATCCGTCTGCTTGTTTGCCTTCCATTATCATAAAAAACAAATTATATCAAATCGTCGTCGCGTAACTTTTCAATTTAATTTCAAAACAAGTTTTATAACTCGAACGAAACCAGGGCGGGTCGATATATTTTAATCTAGTTATGTCTGAGTTAAAGACAAATCCGTCCATAATGCCTCATATCATCATTAAAATACCTTTTAAAGAAATAAGTAAAACAGAGAAGTTATAAAAGAAATACGACATTTCTCGTCTCTGTTTATTACTGTACATTAGTTATACTGCTTCCGTAGTGTCGTTTGGGCATGAAATAGGGACTAATGAGATTTTGATGTTTTTTTGACTGTGCTTTTATTTTCCTTGGTAACATAACGATGCTTCTTTAGATCATAGAGTCAGCGTAAGGTGCTATTCTTTGTTATACATATTGTATTTTAATATCACATTTTTTCCCTTTCATCGTAGTTTGTGATATTTTGTTATTGAAGAGAAACTTTTTGTGTCGGAAAAATGACAAGATTGTTATGAAATGCTTACAGATGTGACATTTACAAATAGTCTAAATCAACGTATATTTCCATGTATGTTTCATTGTATGTTTGTTAATGAGGTTAACTAATATTCATAAGGTACACCGCGGATGTAGAGAGGAGAGTGAGCGCAGGGAATAGTGTGAATGGAGCGTTGGGTAAGCTATTCCAAAGCGAGGTTTTGAGTCAAAAAGGCTAGACTCGCTTTGCATAATTCTGTGCTTATTCCAACGTTACTGTATTGAAGCGAGAGTTGGGTATGTCAGAAAGAGTATGAAAGTAGGATAAATGCGGTCGAAATGAGAGCACTACGGAAAATCAGTGGTGTAACGCTCGCTGACCGCATTCGTAACAGTGAGATACGAGAAAGAGTGAGATTGAAAGAAAGTGTTGGTGTTAAAATGCGAAAGGGCATGCTCCGCTGGTTCGGTCATGTGGAAAGAATGACAGTTGAAAGATTGACAAAGCAGATATACAATGCAAATGTGGATGGATGTAGGTACCCGGGGAAACCGAGGCTGACATTTCACGATCAGATCAATTGGATATTATCCGAGGGTGGTGTCAAGAGTCTCCGAAACCGGCGTGTTTTTATGAAAAGGGTTATGAATGTGAAGGAAGCAAGACAGGTTTGTTAGGATCGTGAGGTGTGGCACTCGATACTCTCCTACCCCGTAAGGGACTTGGCGTGAAAATATGTATGTATGTATGTATGTGTATAAATGTCGCGCAGTAAATTGTAACTTACATATTACCCAGGCTGTTAGTTATAACACAAAATTTAGTAAAAATCTGTTTCGTCGATATTGCGTAAAAAGTGAACAAACAAAAAGACAAAAGTTGTAATTATTCTCTTTTTTGGGTTCTCTTTCATGCTCTTTTAAGTAAATATATTAAATGTTTGACTTTTTTCTCTAACTGTGGCTGCTTACCGAGCACGTAGTGGTCTTATTGGTTTTGACTCATTAAACTTACCACTGCCTGATAGAAATTCAGATATGCCCGACTCAGGAATCAAACGCAAGACCCCATATATTCATCTACAGTGGTCTACTGAGCCATAAAAGCAAAGTATGCAAATATGTTTTTGGAACGAAGTTCCTTATTGCGCGTTGTGAATGGGGGATAGACGGAAAAAAATCTTACGAAAATGTTGTCACGACACTTTTTGCTCTTTGGTCTAGCGGCTCAGTAGTTGGACTTGACTGCATGAGGTCCCGGGTTCGAATCCCGGGTTTTATTATTTTTCATTTTCTATTTTTTTTATTATCATTTTAATTTTTTGTATAATTTTATTTTTTTATATTTTTAATTTCTTTTTTTTATTTCATGTTTCTCTGTCTGTCTCTCTCTATAAGAGAGATAGAGATAGAGATTACTAGAGATTGAGAGAGAGGGGGGGGGAGAGAGAACTTCGTGCCATCCGGGTGTCCCTTGACACCTCTCAACTTTTTTTTAATTATAAAAAATAAAGTAAAGTATATTCACGCCCATATCCCCGAAGTTGTAGGCAAAGACATAACTAGGGCACCCACGACTAGCCGAAGACATTAAGTCCCACAAGCCTATCGCCAAACCGGGCACACATCCAATCCCGAGCAAATTTTTTTTATTATAAAATTGGAAAAACCATATTTTTTTCTTTCACCGACCCGGGAAACAAACCTGGAACCTCATGAAGTCAAGTCCAATACCTGGACCGCTAGACCACAAAGGCATTATAGCTAAATTATTCTCTATGTATAACATACCTAATACTATGATTATTTTGTAATTCAATCATTTAAACCTCTTTTATTTTTAATGTTTTAAATGAGAGAACAAAAATACTGTTCTTCTAAAATTAAGAAATGAGCGTGTCTTATGAACACCATCGATATTACTGGTACGTTGCTGTGCTATACCCGAGTTGTTATAGTCAATTTGCAACTCTACTTACTTACTGTCTAGACTAGGACATGATTATAGAATAAGTTAGTTAGACATAAAACTCGAGCGACAGTAGTCAAAACATACCCTGACGAGACCTTACAATATTTTAACAGTTTAACACTGAAAAAAAGTGCGAGTATAAGTGTGTGCGAGTGTGTGTGTCCCTGTATGTGTATGTGTATGTATGTGCGGATGTTTGTGGACACCGTTAGTGATAGCGAGTACTGATAAACTCTCCTACTAAGAGCCGCTTGAACGTTTCTGGGTAAAATTTAATGACGAATTACTATCTAAAATTTAAAGCGCTTTAACCCTAGTAGCTAGAAGCTAACTCAGAGCTAAATATTTAACCTAAAAACGTACAAGTGGTTAAGTTATTCATTATTTAAGTCAGTGAAGTGAACACTTTGAAAGCGGCATTCGTAAATATGCAGAGCGAGGATAGTCGGTGACTGGCAACCTGATAAAATATAAATAAATATTCAAAACACGTTTGTTTCAGTCTGATACGCTTGCCTGGAGCCCACAGAATACGCTAAAAATGTTAGATTTTGGACCGATATATATTTAAATACAAATCGTCACGTAGAAGTACTTGTTGGTTAACAAAGTGTTACTATTAATGCTATATAATATGTAATTATTTACTATATTTATATATGTAAAATTGAATAATTATTTCCCTTGGTCATCAATTCGATACCGATACTGATATCAATTCGTAGTGCTGAAAATATACTGTCATTTAAAAATAAATTAAATCCATGTAAATTCTAAACTTATTTTATACTAACTGCTGTTTATCTTGCATATTAATTACTACACCACATCAAAATATTCAACTAAGAAGTTGAATATTTTGATGTGGGCACATATATATTACTAGCTGTTGCCTGCGGCTTCGCCTGCGTTTTCACAGGAACCTGTTGTGTGATCCATATTAAAAGTAACCTATATGTTAATCCAAGTCACAATCTATCTTTGTTCCAAATTTCAGACAAATACGTTAAGCCATTCGAGCGTGAAAGAGTAACAAACATCCATACATACATTTGTAAGTTATTTTTTGCATTTATAATATCATTAGGATTCACTAATGTTAGTTGTCTGTAAGAAATCGATTTTTTGTTATAAGACAACTTGTTGTACTCTTACTTTAATTTTAAGATCTTATGTATATTTCTTGTCGATGGTGTACAGTAAATAATATTTGTATTGAATTATATTGTATAAACGAATGGACCTATTTTGCTTATTCTTCTTTTGTGGCCATTGTCAGGAGAAGGATGACAAGAAGAGAACAATCGGAAAAATTGTAGGGAAAACAATACATAATTTTTCCAGTACAGACTGTCAGCAGCTTTCAATCTCAAGCATTTCGAAGACCGCCAGGTTGGCTAGTACTTAATAAAACTGTAGAAGAATGAATTCTGTACATTAAAGATAAAAAATAATTGCATGCGAATAAAAAAGGGAAGCGGAACACGTCTAACAGTTTTAAATTTTTGTCTGTCTGTATCATGAGCGTGATTTATGCAGAATCTGTAAATCGATCGTAAAGAAGTTTGGTTGGTAGATTATATATACTAGTGGTCGTCCATTGGTCGAAATTCGACTATAGTAAATTTTAATATCTTGTTTAAGAGCGCCATCTTTATTTCTCAAGACCAACTACTTTGTTTCCAAATTTTTTAGTGCGCCAAATGTGATCTTTTATCATTATTATTAATATATTTGTTAGTATATGTCAAATGCATGGTAGTGTGGGTAATGTTTTATTTGCTGATTTAATGTACTCTATTATTAAACAATATTAGCGTTCTGCACTTCGCCTACACATAACCTATAAGTGTGCCAAATTTTATGCTCCTGCGTCCGCGCAATTTTCGTAAAAAGGGGTCCCAAGTTTTGGCATCACGTATCAATATATATATTTTTAGTAAGGATATAAAATTTATTCCACTCACTAAAAGACATGGTAAAAGGGTTAAGCACAAAAAGAAAATTGTAGTATGTTGGTTGGTCCCTCTTGTTGGTCCGGACTTCTTTTCAGAATAGACCATTTGCCTTCCTACCAGGCAGCTCATAAAAGGCGAGCATAGGCTTGCCATCACTGATACCGTGACATCTGACTAGTTGATAGAGTTTTGCAGCGACTCGCCTGGATTGATACCACCTTACCTATTCCTGCTGCCATTATTTCAGCGCTTGTTTACCAGCCACTTATCCACCTGTTTAGGATAAGATAGTCGGTAAACTAACAAACTAACGTACATACTTTTGCTCGGGGCCTAACATCCTGGCCTCAGGTTGGCAACGCAACATTACCACCTTTGGTGTTTCTAGGCGGCGTGAATTTCTTATCATCAGGAAATCAGTTTGCTTGTTTTCCTTCCAATAAAAAAAAATCTACAGCATCAGAGACATATATGGCTAACTCCACGGTTGTCTTTTACCATCAGGAGACCCTGACTAATTTTACATACGAAAAAAAAACTAGAACGTATAGATCATCTTACATATACACCCATCAGACCAAGTTTCCCTGCAATGTGACAAGTGAACGAAGTTCGTCTGGCCGGCTATGTAATAGACCAGAATTAAAAAATGTTTTGAGTTCAGAAGCATCCCAGTAACCTGTCCCAATTATTTTTTTCTGTAACATTAATATATAGACACGGCTATCCTACTAAAAATATTATAAATTTGAAATTTTGTATGTATATTAGTTTGTTAAACTACTAAAAACTGCCTAAACAATTTTCACAAAATGTTCCTGTGGGGACCATTTATTATGTGAGCATCACCGCGTGTAGCAGCTAGTTTAAAATATGTCTAGGTTTAGCTGAGAAAAAGCTGGATTGCGCTTTCAGCAGCTTGTAATATAAAATTAGCTATCTTATAATATTAACGTCATACACAGGCTTTATTCAGCTGGAAAGATAATGGAAGCTAATCAGAAGCCCGCAAGGTGCCTGCGAAGCTTTAAAGCTTGAACTATTTAATTTTCGAAGAGAATTTATTTTCTAAAAGTATAATGGAATATGTTTTAAAGATAAATAGAATATTATTTTAATGGCGATCAAATACATGTTTTATTTCTGTGTAAACGTAGATAGTGCAACTAGTACACGCCTTTGTTTTCGACTACATTACACGACACTTTTCCCTTTAATGAAGATCATATTAACCCTGATGTTATTTGACTAATTTTGACCAAACTGTGTTTCAGTTTTAAGTCTTAACACTACTCTTTTACTTTTGCTCGAGGCCTAACATCCTGGCCTCAGGTTGGCAATGCACCATTACCACCTGTGTCTCTAGGTGGCGTGAATTTCTTGCCATCAGGAAATCCGAAACAATTTCATACGAAAAAAGCAAATAGGAATTTTGTAAACACATTGCACATGGAAGTTGTTTCTTTTTTAAATTAAGAATCCAAAGCTCAATTGAGTTTAAATTGCTATTGAGTAAAAATATAAAAAAACGTCATTATTGAATCAACCAAACATATCAAATATCAATAGTCACAATTATTTAATTTTGTAGCTATTTTTATATTATAAAGCTGAAGAGTTTGTTTGTTTCCTGGAACGCGCTAATCTCAGGAACTGCTGCTTCGATTTGAAAAAAAATCAGTGTTAGAAAGCCCATCTATCGAGAAAGGCAGTTATATTTTAGGTAACGAAAATTTCTTATACTATAAGACAGGTCCATTGATTGTCCTCAGGTTGGCAACGCACCACTACCGTCTTAGGTGACTTCTGCGTGCATTTCTAACCATTACAAAATCCGTCTGCTTGTTTGTCTCCCAATGTCATCAAAAAACAACCGATTTCCTGATGACTTTTAATTATTATCTTAAGAGTCTTTGGCGTGTCTATTATTTAACGCTAGCAGTTTAACGCAGCTTCGCCTGCGTAACTTGGCTTTTGCTGCACCGATTTTGATGAAACAAGTCACTCAGGGATGATGTAGCATTCTAAGACCGAAAGATTTTTTGAAATCGGTCCAATACTTTCGGAGCCTATTCATTTCAAACAAATAAACAAAAAATCAAACATTCCCTATTTATAACCCCTATTTTTATTAAGCATATTCACGCCCATATTCCCAATTTATATTAGAAGTACTAATCTCCTATCGCCTCTGTGGTCTAGCGGTTCAGTGGTTGGACTTGACTGCATGAGGTCCCGGGGCGGGCAACAAAAACAAAGTTGGGGTTTTCCAATTTTATAATAAAAAAAACGTTGCTCGGGATTGGATATGTGCCCGGTTGGCGATAGGCTTGCCACCTATCACATTGTGGGACTTAGTGTCTTCGGCTAGTTGTAGGTGCCCTATTTGTGCCTCTGCCTAATTCTTCGGGGATATGGGTGTGAAGATACTTTTAGAAGTACTAATATATGTCTATTGGTTGACATTTGGTAGTTATTATTGAGTTCAAATTTTAATTTATATATCCTATTTCTACTGTATAATTTCTTGCTTCGCGTTCCACGCGAACATTCGAAACTCGTTTTGAGTGAAGTGATATTATTGTTTCATTAGAGTTATGAAATGGTATTTATTACAGACTCGTCGACCTGGCAAGCTTCGTGTAGCTTGAGATCGCTAGCAGTTTGTATAGGGAAAGAAGATTGTTTTTCCAATTTAGTGAAAATTGTCTCTATTGTTTTCAGTTTTTACTTATATTAACCTGCATGTAACAGTAACTAATACAAGAAAAAAGAACTAACAAAATTGGTTCATCCGTTCACGCGTTATGCAATGACACAGCGAAATAGGGATTCATATGTAGTGGGCAAATTGGTAGTATTTTAGTTTTTCATCTATTTATTATCTGCCTAATTCTCCGGGGATAAGGGCGTGAAGATGCATACTTTTTTATTTATAGGCTTATTATTTGCGATTTTGTTTGTGTGAAGGTAGATTATGTAGAATCTTTTTTGAAAATATATTGAAAATAAGGGATATAATGGTTTCTCTGTTAAATTAGGCATCGGTGAACAGGTACTTGGTAGTACCGTTGGTTTAATCCTCAAAGGTAGTACCACAAAATATAGACAGGGAGTAGTAGGTATCTACATTAGATAATATTCAACAATAAACAAAACCATCCATATGTAATTATTTATAAATTGATACTTTTTGTAATATACAAAAAAAAACTTTTTTTTTACAAAAAAAAAAACGAAATTCATCGTACGATCTCACGTGCACAAAGCGTTGATTTGACTGTATCTTCACGCCCATATCCCGAAGAGGTAGGCAGAGGTACAACAAAGGCACCCACGACTAGCCGAAGACACTAAGTCCCACAATGTGATAGGTGGCAAGCCTATCGCCAACCGGGCACATTTCCAATCCCGACCAACATTTAATTAATTAGAAAATTGTAAAAATCCAATTTCCTTTATGTTGGCTGACCCGGGATTCGAACCCAGGACCTCATGCAGTCAAGTCCAACACCCGGACCGCTAGACCACAGAGGCGATAAAAAAGTAAAAATATGGTTTTTCATAACACACATTCCTTAAATTAACTTGATTATGAAAAATGTAAGACACGTAGCATTTATTTTTAACCCCGACGTAAAAAAAAGGTGTTATACACACCAGAAAACCCAGAACACGTCAACAGCAAACATTGACGTTATGGCGGCAGAAATAGGTAAGTGGTATCAATCCGGGCGAGTCGCTGCGAAACACTACGAAATTGTCAGATGTAACAGTAAGCCTATGCTCGCCCTTTACGAGCTGCCTGGCAGGAAGGCAATTGATTTATTCTGCAAAGGAGCACAGACCAACAAGAGGATACTGTTTTACTTTAAGAAAATGACTAGCTCTTCATTTATACGAAAACTAACGAAAGAGCAATTTAACATTGGTTTACTTAAATAATGTATAAGCTGCACTGGGTAATGCTTTAAGCTAAACGAGCGAACGAAACGAAACACAATCTGGCTATAACGGTGTATGCATCGGAATATAAATTACTATATTAGGTACATCTGTTTTCGACGAACCAGGGTCGGATTAAGATTTTTGTTTTATTTAAATAGGTAGTAGTTTCTGAGATTACACAAAAAATAAGACAAAGGAACACAAACTTTTCGTAATCTTCTTAGTTTACGTTTATATAAGTAAGTAAGTAAGTATCTTCACATCCATATCCCCGAAGAGGTAGGCTGAGGCACAATCAGGGCATCCACGACTAGCCGAAGATACTAAGTCCCACAATGTGATAGGTGGCAAGCCTATTGCCATGCAATCTCGAGCAACATTATTTTATTAGACAATTCAAAAAACCGCATTTTTCTTTTTGTTGCCGAGAATCGAACCCGGGACGTTTTTGTTGTTTCCTGAAATATTAAGTTTTTTTTTCCGTCTATTGAAGTGAAATTTGACGCCACTTTTATCTGTTACGGTCTCTCGATCATTAACTTCTATTTACAGTCCACAAAAAACCACTGTCACTACCAAATTTCATTCTGCGATCTTCGTCATATTTGTTTCGTCAGTCGGTATATCTTCAAGGTAGCTCATGGTGTGGCCGCATGCTAAAGCTGTGAGGTAGCTTAAAGAACAAGTGCGCAACGAGCGATATGCAAAGTTTTCTTTAATTTAAACTATATTACTGTTACGCTCCATGAAAAATGATGTCATAAAATAGTTTCACTTCTTACAAGTGTACATT